>JACTTY020000018.1:1800000-1985000 GCA_014595695.2 Epargyreus clarus clarus | reverse complement strand
TGGCGGTGGTAGTTTGAGGTTGTCCGCAGGAGCGGCGGAGGCGGCTTGTTGGATGTGGTGTGTGTGGTGTCTCGGGTGTGGGTGGTGTGTGTGTCGTGTGTTTGTGCGTGCGCGCGGCCGTACAATGCGTGTTGAAGCGCGACGGAGGCGCGGCCCGCGTACTGCGCCATGGCGGTGGCGGTAGTTGAGTGTCGCAGAGCGCGGCGGCGGTGTGGTGTGTTGTGTTTGTGTGTGTGTGTGTGTGGGTGGGTTGTGGTGTGTGTGCGTGCGCGCGGCCCACTACATGCGTGTTGAGCGACGACGGAGGCGCGGGCCAGCGTACTTGCGCCTGGCCGGTGGCGGGGGTAGTTGAGGTTGTCCGCAGAGCGCGGCGGCGGTGTGTGTGTGTGTGTGTGTGTGTGTGTGTGTGTGTGTGTGTGTGTGCGTGCGCGCGGCGTACATGCGTGTTGAGCGCGACGGAGGCGCGGCCGCGTAGCGCCTGGCGGTGGCGGTAGTTGGTTGTCGCAGAGCGCGGCGGCGGTGTGGTGTGTGTGTGTGGGTGTGTGTGTGTGTGTGTGTGTGTGTGTGTGCGTGCGCGCGGCGTACATGCGTGTTGAGCGCGACGGAGGCGCGGCCCGCGTACTGCGCCTGGCGGTGGCGGTAGTTGAGGTTGTCGCAGAGCGCGGCGGCGGCGCGCGCGTCCAGCAGGCCGCGTGCGTGCGGTCCTCGCCGAGACACGCCGCCAGCAGCCGGTGCACGATCACGTCCGCGTATCTGGTACAGGAATGACACAACATAGTAGTGGGGACTACACTTACCGATACCGATGTTGTAACAGAATTATTAAAACTATAATCTGAACTGAAACTTTAGCAGCAGGCAGCGTTTTAATAACAAATAATAGGATAAAAATTGACCCAAGGATAGGTGACGTCACTCCATACACTAATAAAACAAAAGACAACTTATACAACTTATTTTTTATGATAATATAGGAGTAGCAGACGAGCATGCAGTCCACCTTATGGTAAGTGGTTACTGTCGCCCTAACACTGCTGTTATTAGGCAGAAATAGGTGTGGCGGTGGTGCCGCCGGATTCAAACCACAGAGGGTTATACCACCTTCAACAACTACCAACTTGAACAACTTCTTTTCCACCAACACCCACCTGCGTATAGGCGACGTAAGTTGCGTGTAGATCGGACACGCGAGCCCGTAGTGGTAGTACTCCTCGTGCGTACAGGTGCCGCTACAGAAGTACACGGCCTGTTGCATACAGCGCGTCGCCATGATCCGCAGCAGCGTGTTGAAGAACGGCCGCGACGGTATCACCGCCTCGTCTAGCGACTTTGAGAACGATTTATTCGTTGACACGTCGATTTCGAAACCCTAAAAATAGTTAAATACTATATATTAACATTTAAGATTTAAGAAACACAAGATTACCAATAATAATATTTTTGAATTGGGAAATTAATAAGATTTCTGCCAAGATTAAATACACGGATGGTTATCCGGTAACTGTTTAGTAAATAATGTCAATCTTAATTAATTATTTAAGAACCTTGGAATGAAAATTCAATGTAAAACTGAGTGTAACTTCCTAGTTTACAGTATCAAAAAAAAATTGAAACGCGAATTTTATGTATGTCTGAAAGTTATTTGTAAAATAACACTTACTGTATTTTTTTTTGAAAATATAGGAGTAGCAGACGAGCATGCAGTCCACCTGAGGACTAAG
Source organism: Epargyreus clarus clarus (assembly GCA_014595695.2). NCBI lineage: Eukaryota > Metazoa > Arthropoda > Insecta > Lepidoptera > Hesperiidae > Epargyreus > Epargyreus clarus. The sequence continues at coordinate 1,983,279 of JACTTY020000018.1, read as the reverse complement.
CTGGAACGCCTCGGAAAAGTCTGTATCCCTTACCACACCCTTCAAACCGGAACACAGCAACGCCTACCACTGCTGTTATTAAGTAGAAATAGGTGTGGCGGTGGTGCCGCCGGAGACGAGCCACAAAGGGTTCTACCACCTTTAAATATTTAGTTCCAATAACATAAACAGAGCTAACCTGTTGCGCGGCCGCCTTGAGGAACGTAGCGAAGTTAGCGGGCGGCGGCGCGGGGTGGCGCCGCAGCAGCGCCATCTGCGGGAACTCGGCCGCCAGGTGGCGCGCCACGCTCACGTTCGCTAACATCATGAACTGGCAGCGCCGAGGATGACCATAGGGGTTTGGTGCGGTAAGAATCCCACATTACCCCGTGTCGCTCCCACGGCATAGGGTGCCTTTTGAATGTTTTCCCCTCGTAAACAAAAAAACGAGCTAACTTGTTGCGCGGCCGCCTTGAGGAACGTAGCGAAGTTAGCGGGCGGCGGCGCGGGGTGTCGCCGCAGCAGCGCCATCTGCGGGAACTCGGCCGCCAGGTGGCGCGCCACGCTCACGTTCGCGAGCAACATGAACTCCTCCACCATCGAGTTGGTGTCCAGCATCTTCTTGGCTTGCACCTCGATCGGGTCGTGCGTTTCTGAATCCACCTAGAATTAAATATGTAGTATCACATCTACTCATTACTGAACCCAAAAAAATATCATTAAAAAAACTCAATTTCCTCTGAAACTATTATAATAAACAATCACATTGGGTACAAAACAAATACAGGTCTGTGATCACAACATTTAATTTGCACCCAATTAGGAGGCATTCACTATTTTAGGAGTAATTCTGCACCGATAAATCAGTGCAATAAATTATTCATTTAAAATAAAATATTTAATTTAGCATTTTTATGATAATTATTGCCAATAAAATGTTTTATACATATTTAAATGACAACACATGTGTCAAACGATAATATAAATAACGAGTTATTACATCAAATAAACATATATGTATCTGTACCAATCTCTAGAAATACACTCAAAATTAACATAATTATAATCTTTGTTAGTATTTTATTACATCGCATTCTACAAACATTATTCAATAAATATTTAGAAACTAAAATAATTGGTCCAGATACTTGTCTTAATAACGTGTCGCTAAGTCTATTATAAGTTAAGTTCAGAAATATAATAGGTGAATTGTTATATATTAGTACAGGCACAAGGCCAGATGTAGCGTACAGTGTTAATTATTTGAGTAGATACCAAAGTTGCTATAACGAAACACACTACAAATATGCAATGAGAATATTAAAATATCTTTATAATACTAAGGATCTAAGTTTAACTTATAATGATAATGTGGATACTGAAATATTAGATTGTATGGTAGATTCTGATTTTGCTGGAGATAATGTTGATAGAAAATCTACAACTGGTTTTATTATTAGATTGTATAGAAACTTAATTTATTGGAAATCACGTAAACAAAATACAGTAACTAAATGTTCAACTTTTGCAGAATATACTGCTATGTCAGAGGCAGTAACAGAAGTACTTTTTATTAGAAACTTACTAAGTGAATCATTTGATGTAAAATTTCGTGATCCAATAAAACTGTATGTAGATAACTCAGGTGCAGGTGCAATAGCTAAATACGGCAACTTTACAAAGAATTCGAAGCACATCGAAGTGCAGTATCATTATGTAAATGAGAACTATGAAAAGAAAATAATTGATATTGTAAAAATTTATACTAAATTTAATTTGGCAGACATATTAACTAAAAGTTTAAATAAGGCAAGTTTTTTGAAGAACAGGTTAGAGTTAAGATTGATTTAGATATGTTATTAGTATGTAATAGTTATGTTATGAGATTATAAATTTAAGGAGGCGTGTTGTAAATAAGTAAATATCTTTATATCTTTATATCCAAAAAGTATTGTTATAGGTTACTAAACTCTTTGGTAATGTTTTCTGAGTTATTACTTCTTGTCAAATATTTAGAGAAATAAAGATGTGTCTGAACTAAGAAAATAAGATTTTATTATTTAAAGTAATTCACGATCCTATATTTTAACATTTTTAATTGTAATAATACAGTCTATGAATTAAAGTGTAGAGTCCTCGCCAAACCTCAACTCCACTCTGAATATAACGAGACGAAGTCAGTTTCTACGGAGTATACGTTTTTAGTTGTGTTCGATCGCATTGGCTCTCTGACTACACCTGCGCGCAACTTCAGAGCGGACTAGAAGTTTGGCGTAGACTTTACCTGGAAGCGTATCTCGGACGAAGCGATGAGCAGTGCGCCGTTGTCGAGGCGGCCTCGAGCGAGCATTTTCAGTATGCGCAGCGAGCGCGTGTTGTCGTCCTGCCGGCCTTTCTCGTCGATTGCGATTTGCGCCTGCGCACAATAACTTCAGAGCGGACTAGAAGTTTGACGCGGACTTTACCTGAAAGCGTATCTCAGGCGAGGCGAGGAGCAGTGCGCCGTTATCGAGGCGGCCTTTCTTGAGCTTCTTAGCGAGCGTGTTCAGTATGCGCAGCGAACGCGCGATGTCGTCCTGCCGACTCTTTTCGTCGATTGCGATTTGCGCCTGCTCGTACGTCATTGCGGCACGAGACTGGAATGTTGATGCTTTTGTTACGTCGCATTTCTCATTAGTCGTGCGTGTGTGTGTGTGTGTGTGCGTGTGTGTGTGTGTGTGTGTGTGTGTGTGTGTGTGTGTGTGTGTGTGTGTGTGTGTGTGTGTGTGTGTGTGCGAGTACGTGTATGGATGTGTCTGGGTGTGTATGCGCGCAAATTCATATGCGTGTATGTGCGTGTTATCGTGTAATTTGGTCATATCTAGAGGTGATTTTTTGATAATTTGGCACGTCAGGGTGGTTCTATACGCTAACACACAAGCGAAATTTTGTGCCGGCGACTGTTGTCGACTACATCGGGCAATAGTTGCTACGGTCAGTTGCAATCACTGGCAGCGTGAACTGTCAATTGCTTAGTAGTCCCGTAGCGGTTACCGTGTATTGCAAAGCCACATTACGTTAAATATATAACTAATTGACTACTTACTTTTATAACACTTTTATGGAATTTAGTAGACAAAACATTTGCATTCTCATCCAGTTCCCACACGCACGAAAACGCCAGTCTTTCCTCTCCGCCGCGCAAGGAACATAGATTGGAACTTAATAAGTCTGCAAACATAAAACAAACAATACAGGTTTGGTTATGCTGTATTTGCGCAAAAAAAAATCACAATTTTTATGCCCGTCATGAGCGACAAACTCGATTAGAATAACGCCTCTTTTATATAATGAAACTTTATAATAATAAAACCAAGAGTATAGAATGAACAATCCATTCATAACTCAAAAACTGAAATGTGTAATACAGTTAGAATGTATGCCATATTGCTGTGAATTATGTGTATGCCATACGTGCACGCACTTTGTATAAACGCTTATTATTAATTCGGTAAAACATAACACAGCACTAAAGCGCGGCGTCAGGATTTCTCTCTTCTAGCGTTCTAACGCCATGTCGCGCATAAAGTACGCGTTCTGTGTGGCCGGGCATTAAAATGTAGTTAAGTATACACACGTACACGCCGGCTACAAGAAGTGCAATACTAGTGAGTAGGTATAGTTCGCGCCGAACCTCTAGTCCGCTGTGACGTTGTTGCGCGCAGATTTAGTTAGCATATACTCCGTAACGTAAGGGTACACTAACGCAGCTATGTACCTGCGGTCGAAAGCGAGCAGCGGCGGGGTACCGAGGGAGTCCCGCGCTGTCTTCGTCCCGCTAATATCTATAATTTGCTATTGCGACGCGACTCGTTTCTACATTTGGAGCGGACTAGCAGCTTGACGCGGACTCTACTAGTGTAATACTAGCGAGTCGTACCGGGCACCATGTCGATGCGGCGGTCCACGAGGTACACGGTAGTGGCGCGCGAGGCCGCCTCGACGTCCAGCGCGGTGCCGGGCCGCACGAAGTGCGTCACGTCCGCGATGTGCACACCCACCTGCAATGTTAGTTGTATGGTCAGTTGTACTCAACTATCTCTTTTCCACCCATAGATAAGTATAGATATCTCACCGCCTTGTAATTGAAGGAAGCCATTAAATGGGTTAAACAGCTGACAATTCTGTCAGCCATTTAATGGCTGTCATGGTGTAATTTACGCGGAACAATGCCGCAATGTTGCAACAACACGAAATGGAAGAAAAATTGTGGAGAAATATCGTTTCATTCGTAAATGATCCAAAAACTACATTTTTTTAATATTTTTCAAACACGAAAATAGATGACAGTGATAATTTCAATTGTCAAAAGTGGTTACATTTTCTTGGTAGGATTGAGTAATCTTTACCAATCTATGTTTTCACCACACACTTTGGGAGCGTTCAAGTATTACGTAAACACATTTATTAAAATTATTTACCCCCCACCATCCCCCTTGTCAGCAAAAATAAGCAAAGCTGTTACCTCTCCCCCACCATGCTTACATATACTTATAATTTATAATTTAAAAATTCCTAAACATATGCATTATTTGCGGAAATCCCCGAAAATGCGTTTCGTTTTCAAGCAAAGACAATATGAGGGTTACCATTCGTGTAAACAAGTAAATAACTACCGATGACGTAATCATCATCTAGAGTTCCCTACCCCCATGTTATCCAAAAGCAAAGCAAAGACCCCCGCCCCCCATAGTGTTCACGTAATACTTTAACGGCCCCTTTTAACCGAAACACAGATGCCTTTGATCCTGTTCTAAAAGAGAAATAGCAGAGTGGTGGTATAACTCATCATCATCATCATCAACCCATTACTGTCTCACTGCTGAGCACGGGTCTCCTCTCATAATGAGAAGGATTAGTCCACCGCGCTGGCCGAGTGGTTATTGGTAGACTTCACGTACCTTTGAGATTTTTTTTATAAATCTCTCAGGTATGCAGGTTTCTTCACGATGTTTTCCTTCATCGTTTAGCAAGTGATAATAATTTCTAATACGCACATAACTTTGAAAAATCAGAGGTGCGTGTGCCTGGGATTTGAACCTCGGACCCCTCGATCGAGACGTCGAGTTTCTTAACCACTAGGCTATCACTGCTTAACTAGGCTATCACTGCTTTGTACACTATCACACTGATATACTGGAGTTGTATAAATATTCTATGATTGTCGTACATACCTCGTACCGGCCAGGAGCGGAGGGAAGCGCACGGGCGTGTAGAGCGTCATCGATATCGGTGCAGCCGGGCGGGTCCACTGAGCACACACATACGTCGCGCAGGTCCACTCGCTTCTTTATCTCCTGCGCAACAAATCGTAACAAGAACATTCAGAAAAAATGCGTAAGAGCCATTTGTGGTACTTGCCATATGGATTCTTGTAGACCTTTATTTAAAAAGTATCGAATACTACCCCTAGCATGCATGTATATTAGGGAGGTCTGTCTGTTTGTCAGGAAGCATCCACATTATTTTAAAATACAATCTCAATATGTAAGAAGGAATGCAGACAAAAATAAATTTAGATTTTTCATGCCAAAATCACGACTAGAATTATATAGGAAAAATGCTTATCTTATAGCTATAAAAATATATAACAAGTTACCAGACAAATACAAAGATCTGACTTTAAACATTTTTAAGAGGAAAATTACTATACTAATAAATTTACTAATTTATCATTTCATTTAAATATTTTTTAGTTGTAAGAAAAAATACTTTAAAATGATCAATAAAAGAGCAATTTACGTTTAAACCATTGTTAAGTATAGATATATCACCGCCTTGTAATTGAAGGAAGCCATTAAATAACCTAAACGGCTGACCGAATTGTCAGCCGTTTAGGTTTAATGGCTGTCATGGTGTAATTTACGCGAAATAATGCCGACATGCGCAGTTAAGACATGAAATCGAAGAAATATCGTTCCATTCGTATATGATCTAAAAACTACATATTTATAATAATTTCCACACGAAAATAATTGACAGTGACAATTGTCAAAAGGTTACATTTTCTTGTTAGGAGCGAGTAATCTTTACTAATCTACGGTTTAAACAATGATATTACCTCCTCCGGTATGGTCCAGTCGTCGGGCGGCAGGCAAGCCAGCACGGCCTCGCTGAACCGCGCGTGCGGCACGTCGTGCTCCAATAGAATCACTTCGTTCTCCGCATCTTTCGATCCTGCAAATTTAAATTATTTAATTTGAATATACTAACAAACTGTATAATTTCATCTTGATACAATGCATACATATTATGTTAAGGCTCCAGAGGTCAAAAAAATTAAAATTATTGATTTTTGAGGATGAATTTAACTCTTAACATGGATGCTTCAAGACAACCAGTACAAATGTAAAGAACATGATTTAATTAAAAGCTAACAGATTTTTTGCAGGTGCTAATTAGTATAGTGGTAGGGAAGATGCTGCTATTGATTATTAGCAGGCGTAAACATATTACGTATGTTGCAATTATCTCATTCTATCTGCTATTTATTACATTTTTCCCCAGTCACTTGTAGAAGTACCGTAAGCAGATAGCGGATAATTTATCAGTAGAATAACTTTGCCCTTTCAGGTCAGAAACAAATGCATTGGATACGGCCATGTAAACTAAATCAACGGAAACATTAATAAATGAATATTATAATCATGCTGAGCCGTGGCCGTCTTAAACTGGGGGCTTTACTTAGCTGAGGGCCCGAGGAATTGTGCCCGTGTCCTTATAGTTCCGCCACTAGGACCCATACTACATTTACCTCATTTTTTTTGTTCGCGAATGGGAAACCTTCATAAGGTACCTTATGCCGTGGGACCGACACGGGGTTATGTGGGATTCTTAGCGCACTAAAATCCCCCGGTGGCCGTCCACGGCGCTGCGTAGCGGACTCCGGGATCTCCAAAGGAATGCAAGCGGAGTCCTCTTAGCGCGTTGCCCCGTCGGGCTCAGCCCAGGTGAGCATTTTGACACTCGCCACTCCGTCTGGTGTGCACGACGGTATACGACCACACATACCGCCGTCCTTCCCGGGGACGCTGGCCGAGCGGTTCGAGCTCTCCCACTCTTGCCGCGCGCAACCCCGGAAGCCCCCTTTGAGTCGCCTCTTACGACAGGCAGGGGATACCGTAGCCCCATTCTAGTCCCGGGACACTACAACATTACCTATCTTGCCGAGCGCGCGGACAAAGTGTCCGAGCGGGTAGCGGCTGTTGCGCGGCCAGGAGTCGAGCGCCACGAGGATGCGCTGAGTTGCTAGCAGCTCGCTCTGTCGCGTCTCGATGCGCACACGCGGCACGCGCTTCTCCGCCGGGATGAACAGGTGGCGCACCGCACCTGGGAATACAGGGTTATTAACATATACGTAAAAAAGCAGTGATGGCCTAGTGGTTAAAAAACACGGTCTCTCGATCGAGGGGTCCGAGGTTCGAATCCCAGGCACGCATCTCTGATTTTTCAAAGAATGTGCGTATTAGAAATTAATTATCACTTGCTAAACGGTGAAAGAAAACCATCGTGAGGAAACCTGCATACCTAAGAGAGATTATAAAAACAAATCTCAAAGGTATGTGAAGTCTACCAATACGCATTTGGCCGGCGTGGTGGACTATGGGCCTAATCCTTCTCATTATGAGAGAAGACCCGTGCCCAACAGTAGGACAATAATGGATTGTTGATGAAGATATACGTACAGTATGTTCATTAAGGCGTCTATTCTACTATTAGAAGAATGTTCCTTTCCTTAGTTTGTCATTTAGTATTTATCGTTACGTCCTTAAATTTGATTCTTATAAACAGTATCAGATGGGCTAATAATACAAGCCGTACTTTTAAACAACTTGTTCTATTACAGGTAAAAAAAAAAATTATATGACTTATTTTTATTCTCATTATCCAGTATGTGTTATATCAAGGTTGCCCCATCATTCCATTCAACATATTTGGCTTTTTCCTATACCTTTGCACATGCAAAGATATTTTACCTTGTGTAGTGTCTTTGAGATCTCAAAATATAACATTTTGGTTTCTTTAAAAAAAATCACAAATAGTGTAGTTTGTACTGTGTACCTGGTATCTTGCTTGGTTTTAAGATGCCACAATATTGTCGCCATTTTCTCCTGATTATCCCCACAACTTTTCCTGTGGGTGTGATTTCATCGCTGCGAACTTTCGCACTTGTAGCCTTTTTGACAGTATTGAGCAGAATAGCTTCATCTTCCAGCTTATCTCCAGGGTCCTCGGCTTTGTCTTCCAATACTATGTCACTCGGTTTCCTCCATTCTTCTTCAGGGAAGATCTCTATAGCAACACTGTCCCCATCAACTGCTCTATTGATACCCTCATAACCTTGCAGTAAAATCTGGCAACAAATGATATAGCATACTATATGTAAATATTGGCTATGTGAAACATAATAAAAACAAAGGAATAACAACAAACAAATAAGGCAATACAAGAACTGATTTTAGAAGATTACTTTTGATTAGCAACTAATTTTTACCTACAGGCCTAAGGAAAAAAAAAACAATCTATTATTTATATATATCATACAAGAAAAAAATTGCTTCTTTTCTGATAACTTACGGGCTTCTCAAATCCATTAACAACTGCAGTGCCTTCGAGGAAGTTGTCTCTGGATGCATGGAAGGTGCCTTGATGTAATCTTTCATTTTTGATTCCAGTTTGTATTTGAGCGGGTGTTAAGTGTGCTGGATACAAGGCATCCTTTGAACAACTCTCGGGCATTACATTCTTCGACAACTTGTCCACAAGACCAGGAAAGCCAGTGACATTTTCTATGTAATCCTTAACTGAAAAATAAAGTAGATAATATCCCCTTTTATCCGTATAACTCATTAGTCAAACTAATATATCTTTATTATTAACCTTAACAATAAATTATTCATATGTCATGAACTTTGTAATAACTATTTTTTAAAATTAAAGGTCTAGATCAGATAAATAATGTTTTTCAAGCAGGTAGGTTTTTCATAAGGAAGTAAAAATGCTGGGATCCTTTACTTGTGTAAGAGTCTAGCACAAAAATAATCTCAATCAGAACATATTACTAAATTATTTAGATGTTTAAAATCATATGCATAGCAACAATTTTTTTAGCCATAGCTTATTAATCAATGAGTAGTAACGCATCTAGGATCAGCTTAAGGCAGAACCTGTCTATATGGAGTTGGTCCCAAATATCCATGGGCGGCAGTGGACCGCAAGTTCATTTGGTACTCTAATCTTATAAAAATTCATATAATTTTCAACATTGAACTGACATTGACTTCAGATTCTATAAACAATAATGTAGATAAAAAAAAAATTCAGTACCAAACTTAGTAAATAAATTACCTGAACAACAAATGATGCCCTCTTCTTGAGCGATCTTCCTGTTGCTTTCATCGTCAGTAAGCAGTATGACTTGTGGGAAATCGCCAACTGCAGAGTTAATGGACAAGTGGCTTGCGTACCAACTTGCTGCTTTGCGTATTGCTCTATCATTCCTATCATTCACTTTTTCTCCTGGATTCCTTTCTACATAGGTATCCCTGCAAATGTTTAAAAATTAAATTATGTAATAAAAGTTGGTATAAGCCTATACTGATATGTTCCTAATATGATTTTTTTTATAAATTCACATGAAAAATGTAATTAAAACAGTAATTTTAAATACTAGATGCTACATAATCTTAGGGTGGTAACTAGTTACTACCCTAACCAGGTGGGTAGGGTGGTAACTGTAAAATTTCTCAATTATAGTGTTTTGGAAAACGCAACTACACATTAAGACCTCTGTAAATAATTATAATGTAGTATAATCAAATATAATAACATAAATCAAGTTTATGCATTTGCACTTTGATGCACAACTAGATATTTAAACAACAAAAGGTGATAGCAAATGTTCATACAGTCCACGTGGTGGTAAGTAACTATTGTCGCTAATAGACTCATCAATCAATTTAACCCCATTTAGATTACTACTTTGGATCAGCCACAGATCCACTCCTACCACTCAGGACTAAGTTTGAAGGCCTCAGGTAGTTGTTTAGGTTACATATAGTTTTGTATGATCTATAAAAGACCACTTACACCAGGCAGACAGCATGTTTATTTGCTACCTATGTCTTTAAAATAAATGTATACTACTGCACAAGTAAGTTATAAAATATTTATACTAACTGATGATGTTCATTTACAAATGAATAGAACTTTCTTTTTTTATTGCCAATCACTTCTAGCAGCCTCTGAAATATAGCTGTGTTTTGGTGTTTCACTTCATCCAATACAGTTTGCAGTATAATCACATTAGTCAGTGCATCCTCTTCTAATACATCCATTTGGTGCAGGATGACATTAGTGTCTAAGACTAAGTAATGGCCTCTGTCATATAAGGCACATATGGAGTCCAGATTGGAGTCCAAAACATACTCGTCATCTTTATGTGGGCAAACATTGCAAGCTGCAGATCCACATAGCAAGTCATCCCGTAAGTAGTGCTCCCTGACAATCTGTAAATCACAGGAATGTTTAAAGCAAAAGTATATAGGTACATGAATAATGCTAAAAACACGCATAGCATATGATCACATAATATGTAGTCTTGGTGTGATTTATAAGTTGTGGTTATATTGTGTGCTGAAGTAAAATTATATCAATTTAATTACAGTGTGTCGTATTTTTTAAAATCAGCATAATACATTGTTCAATAAACAGTCGAATAGTTACTAAAACATAACCTCACCTTCAAAATATTGCCCCGTTTAGTTTTTGTCAGAAATGTCTTTGTAGTCCACATGATTTATAATTACGGCTGTTGAAAAAATTATGAATGTATAACAATTATTTCATTTAAACATTTCAAACACATAAAATCATAAACTCAATGTGATAGAAACGTGCCATAACAAATACCTATTAATTTTATTTCCCGCGTATATTATTTTAGCGTAACAACCTGCCTAAAACAGTAAAACACAAACTAATTAGGGATACTAGGTACACAAAAACATTTTATTATAAAATTACGAAGTCATTACATTCATAATATTATTTTGTAAATAGTTCGGCAATTTGGCAACTAAAGTCTAAAATTGACATCAATTTGTCAAGTGACAAATTTGACATTGAACGGAAAAATGTTGTCAGATGAAAAATAAATTTCAGTAGTGATGGTAAATATCGTACCGTATATTTCAGTATCCATATTCCATACTACCTAACTGGTAAGTAAGGAGATTATTGTAAGGCTTCAGATTTGAACTCGCATCAATTGGTTTATTGCAACCCAACCATCGATTTATAATATTATTTTTCAGTTCCGTAAAAAAAATTGTTTTCATAAATTAAAAAGCATTATAAAGTGCAGGCTAGCTATAATTTAAAATGAACATTTTAAGAAAGGTGATTTAAATTTGCACGTATATTTTTTCACACATTATAATATCCAAAATTCCTATCTAACTATGTAGTTACTTTTAAAGTTGTTATTTGATTACAAGTACAACCAAAATATCTTTCTTATACATTGCTTAGTATCGATTAGAAAGATTAATGTTTTAGTCCAAAAATCGATTTTGTTTATCGATCTAAAATGGACATCCCTGACTGATGCATTGTGCATGTATGTACAATGTGCATTGTGCATATTTTTTTAAATTATATTTTAATTCTGTCAAAGTGCAAAGTGTTCAAACCCGAGGTATAAACAGTCAAATTAGTAAATTAAATTATTTTGCAGTAATCCGCAGTATTATATAATTATTATAATATATGTATTTATTGAAATTTCGGCTTGAAAGCCTTATTATTCGCTCATAATAAAATAAATTCAATGGCTAAAGAGTCTAAAATGAAATGAAAGGAACTCATAAGTTAAGAGAACAGATATCAGGAACGGTAAAAAACGATATTTAAATTAAAATTAAATCTTCAAGACTTCAATGGTCAACAAACACGTCGAGATAATCAATCATCAACCGGCTTTAAACAGTGTCTCGGTGAGTTTATCTATGTATGAACTTCAAGTATGAGCAATCTCTAAGTCCGATGAGAGGCAGTGAGTTTATGAGTAATTAAGTTCGAGAGCACTACAGCTTGCAATCTGTTGCTTATCTCGCTCATTGTACAAAGTATAGTCAGCGCGGCGGACGTTAGCACTGCATTAGCGTCGCGCCTTATCAAGCGCGCCAAACAACAAACGTCGGCCTTACTACTACGCAGCGCGTAACATGTTTCTTTGTAATTCACATTGTAATATTATTCTGTTATGATAAAAACAGAACGCTTACCACATGCTGTTGGTACGCGACAAGTATTCAAGTAGTAATGAAAGTACATATTTTTTTAAACCATCCATAATTGCATTGTAAAAAGTGAAGTGGTCCTATTAGTTAATGTTATAGTGAACTGTTACCTATGCCTAGTAAGAAGAAAATTAAGTCTCCGCAACAGGTATGGGAAAGTGTGTCGACTATTTTTGTGCACTTTGTTGAAAGTGTATTTTTCACCCTCGGAATAATAGTTGCAAAACATCCATGGAGGACTATAACAATAACATGGATCTTTGTCCTGCTAAGCTGCATTGGTTTACTGAGATTTTACATAGAAAAGAATCCTATGAATTTATGGGTGCCTCCGGAATCAGACTTTTATCAAGACACCAACTGGTACATCAACAAGTTTGGAAGCAACTTCCGGCTTCAGAAAATTTTGATCACAGCAAATAATATTCTGGATCCCGATACTCTCATGACAGTTAAGAATATTACTAGTGAAATTAATGGTCTTCAAATTACATATGAAAACAAGACTTACAGTGTGAAAGATTTGTGTTATAAAGTGCCTGTAGTTAAATTATTTACCTCAAATGGAAAAAGATCTGATAATAATACTAGTTCAAATTCAGTGCAAAATAACAATACTGAAAATGATTATGTAGATTTAACTCTATGGGTGGATGATGAATATTATTGTAATTTCTTGGAGAGTTTTTCATTAGCGTGCCTTCAATATGATATTTTGGACTTGTGGGAAAATGATCCTAATGTAATTAAAAACCTAACCAAACATGACATCATTAGAAAATTGAATGATGTAAAAATCAATCCAGTAACTGGACACCCTGTTGACTATACTACATTACTAGGTGGCATTCAACGGGATGAGAGCGGAGATGTTGTTACTGCAAAGTCCCTGTTGACTACATGGTATACACATGTAAACATGTCTGAAGTTGACTTGAATGAAGTTGGAAACTTAGTTGGTACAGAAGATTGGGTATCTGTTCCATTAGCAATGTGGGAATCAAAATTTTTAAGTAAGATAATTCATATATCATCCATGACCAAAAATTATAGTATTTACTTTGAAGCCGGTAGAAGTTTTGCTGATATAAGTGGAGAGTCCATGTTCTGTGAATTAGATAAACTTTATATAGGTATTGCACTTATGTTTATATATGTTGTATGTGCTATATCTCGATTTAATTGGGTAGAAATAAGATTAACGTTGGGTAGTGTTGGTTTGCTCAATGTTGGAATGGCCTATATCTCTGCAGTTGCTTGGTGTTCTATTATAGGCATACCATTTGGTCCTGTACATTCTTCTTTACCATTTCTGTTAATGGGTTTGGGTGTCGATGATATGTTTGTTATGAATGCATGCTGGAAAATTGTTACAACAGAGCAATCACACAAGAGTCTACCATATAAGGTTGGATTGATGCTTAAACATGCAGGTGTTTCCATAATAATTACATCGTTTACTGATATTGTTGCCCTATTAATTGGTGCTATAACAATTTTGCCCTCACTTAAGTCATTTTGCATCTATGCTGCAATAGGTGTATTCTTTATATTTTGTTATTCTGTGACCTTTTATGTAGCAGTATTTACTTTAGACCAAAGAAGAATACAAACGAAAAGAAATGGTTTTCTATTTTGCTATCAACATAATGAAGAGTTTCCCATATCTACAGACATAACTATATTTCAAAAGGTTCTTTCTAAATTCTACAAACAAATCGTGTTTACGCGACCTGGTAAATTTATTTCAATAATGTTTACATTAATGGTTACAGGTTTTAGCATTAGATCCTTACTTCAATTAGAGCAAAGGTTTGATCCTAAATGGTTTATTCCAGATGGAAATTATTATAAAGATTTTCTTAATGCCCATGAGTCCTTTTATCCTACTCAAGGTTATCCTGCTGTGATATTTTTAGGAGAAATGGATTATAAACGTGAATTTCCACAATTATACAATGTTGTGCAGACATTTCAAAATGAAAGTTATGTTAATGACTTGGTGACTTGGGTAGAACCTTTTCATCGATATGTCAAAACAAACTATAATCGTGATTTGAAAAATTCTTCTTCTGTTACGAATTTGGAATTCAATAATTATTTGTCGAGATTTTTAAACAGTCCTTTTGGAGGAAGGTATCAAATCAATTTTAGATTTACACAACCCCTACATTGTGGTTCAGCGGTAAGTAACATTACTGCTTCTTCTTTGATGTTCACATTTCTGAAATTTGCCGGCCCAGATGAATATATTCCAGCTATGAACCAAGCGAAAAAATTAATCAAGTCCGCGAACATAACATCGGGTGATGGTTATCGTAGTGTGTGGTCAAAGGTTTTTGCAAATTGGGTCACCGATGAAATCATAGCAGTCGAAGTAGAAAGAAACATTGAATTGGCCTTGCTTTGCGTGATGATGTGTACTGTGATCCTGATAACAAATCTTCAAATGTGTCTGTGGATATTTATTTGCGTCTTATTGACAATAGTTAATGTATTAGGTTGGATGCAAGTATGGGGTATGACAGTAGATATTGTTTGTTGTATTGGACTTGAACTTGCCATTGGTTTATGCGTAGATTATTCTGCTCACGTAGGTCATACATTTTTAACTATAAATGAAGGTTCACGCAATGACAGAGCATATAAAACAGTAATGTCCATCGGTACTGCTGTTTTACTTGGCGGAGGCTCTACATTATTATCATTATCACTGTTGAGCATGTCAAAAGCTTATACATTTCAATCATTCTTTAAAATATTTTTACTTGTAATTATATTTGGTTTATTTAACGGTCTTATTTTCTTGCCCGTTGTTCTGTCTTTAGTGGGACCGGATGGATATAAAGCGAAAGAGGTCAAAGGTTCTCCATTTGAGATCGTTGAACTAAATGGTAAATGTCTGGAAGTAGAAAAAGAAATGAATAATACTTGACCGTCACTTTAGTTTAATTTTATAATGCTTAATTTTATAACCTTGACATATAATTAAATCAAATTATTTTATAATATATTAAATTTCAGATTGAATTATGATAAGTCGTTAATGAATGATGTTTAAAGAGATAAGGTGTATATGAGAGTTGCTACCTACTCGCTACCGATAAGATTAGGCATATTTTAAGGATTTTGTCAATTCTGTCTAGAAACATAAAATGTGATACAAATGTTACATACCTAATGTGAACAAATATTAAATGGGCTTCCACATACTTATTATAATTATTTTACTAGTATAAATTTAAATAAGAACAAATATTTATTTGAGTCTCGGCGGAAACGCGCTGTCTAAAGTAGGTACCTACTAGTAAAGGAATATGTATATAAATTATATTGTCACTCGATGTATCTTTGTATAATGCAAGGAGAATAAATATATAGACAGTTGAGTGTATTCGGTATAATGTAACTTTTAGTTAACCTATTTAATATAACCGTATATTGATGCTATATATAATGGAATAAAGTCCTATTATTTATTTGTAATTAGTAAAAAATGTACCTTTCTGTGCAAGTGTTATGGCACTTTTTTATATGTAAACTGTGTACAAATGTTTGCGGTCCAACTAGTAAATCATTAATAACGTAGGAAATATTGAAATTTAAACATTTATGCGACATGTACTGCATGGTGTAGGTGTGTTACTATACTATCTACTTGTCCTGTTGAAAAATGCCAGCCATTCAGCCCACACACATGAATGAACTCGCTGCAATCTCTCGCAACTCGATTTTCGATAGCAAGAAGCACGCGTGCTGGAGTGACGCGTGACAGGAAAAGCACCCTAACCATTAATATATTTATAAAAAAACTGCCCTCTGTTTCTGTTTACTCTTTGCGTAAAATAGACGAGTACCTACTTCAAGATTATGTCGTATAGCAGACGGGTGATTTAGAAAAATAATAAGCTGATAAAGTTTTAACTTATCCTACAAGGTGCGATGTTAATTAGTTGCTTATCTCTTTGCCAATAATTGTTTTTCTTGTAGATTAAGTGATTAAATTAATGACGTGAAATTAATGACAAAAGTAGGATGGTATTATCATGTGATATTATATTACGAGATATTGTTTTACCTATCTAGAGAAGTGCTAATTTTTTATGTTATGTTTATGTTTATCTTGTCATTGTGTTGTAATATTTTATCTACAAATACAAATAAAATAATAATCAATATATTTTATATTATGTTTTTGTTAATCCTATTGTCAGAATCTTTTCTATGTGAAGTTGGTCTCAGATGTTCATTGACGGTAATGTCCACTTTCCAAGAAAAGCCATAGACATAACATACAATATTATAAGTACTATTATAGGCAGGTACTAAAAAGTACCTACAGTAAATGTTTGTAATAAAAATATTGTACCTATATCTATTTCTGTCATACACAAACAAATTACCTGTAAAGCTTATTCGTTGGGTCACGTTACGTAAATTTGGCTCTAATAAGAAAATTTTTAAAAAAATGTCAATAATTTTAAGAATGATATTGAAGAATGTCTATCTATTATGTTATTGTTCGGGCCTAAATATTTTTCTGCGCCCCTTTTAAAATGGTTTTCAATTTAGCTGTGGCATTTATAACCTAAAATTAAAATAATATGGTATTGGTTTAATAAAGACACAAAATCATTTTAATATTCTAACCGGATCTCCTCATAAAGAGGTCGTTAACCGCGAATAAATGTACCGTAAATAAAGAGCTTACATTGTATATTCATCGTAATTTATATATATATCTATGTAGATTTTGTATTTGTTTAGGTATTCATTGTTTCTTCTTTATAACCAGGCTTAATCATCATCATTATTTCAACATCAACCCATTACTGTCCCACTGCTGGACACGGGTCTCCTCTCAGAATGAGAAGGATTAGGCCATAGTCCACCGCGCTGGTCAAGTGCGTATTGGTAGACCTTTAAGATTTTTTTTTTATAAATCTCAGGTATGCAGGTTCCCTCACGATGTTTTCCTTCACCGTTTAAGCAAGTGATAATTAATTTCTAATACGCACATAAATTTGAAAATGAGAGGTGCGTGCCTGGGATTTGAACCTCGGACCCCTCGATCGAGAGGCCGCGTTTCTAAACCAATAGGCTATCACTGCTTATACCATATTACCAGGCTTAATATCCTCGCTCAATTGCGACCTCTTTAAAAATTAATTTTCTTCTGAACGCGACAGGACCACAATGATGTGTTTCCGTTCAGTTTAACTGGACTACTCCAAAATAGAACTTTAACTCTATAAGTCGACGTATGATGAATTGATTAAAAGCGATTTCGTCTGTGTGTAGTGTAGGTATTGGATTCATGTTTTTTTTTATAATATAAGAGTAGCAGACGAGCCTGCAGTCCACCTGATGGTAATTGGCTACTGCCGCCCATGGACATCTATTATTCAACCCTAGATAGGATTAGATATTCCTACCTGAGGTCGGCTACAGATGCGCCCGCTACCCCTGAGGACTAAGCTGGAACGCCTCGGAAAATTAAGTCTCCCTTACCACACCCTTCAAAACGGAACACAGCAGCGCCTAACACTGCTGTTATTAGGCAGAAATAGGTGTGACGGTGGTGTCGCCAGAGTCGAACCACAAAGGGTTCTCCTTCAAAATGTAATGTAATGTCGAATTGTTGTCACAAAAAAATATCGCCACGTTCAGTGTACCTTACACCGGGTCTCCTCTCAGAGTAAGGCATTTATGCAGTAGCGTAAAGACCAAGCGGGAATTGGTAGAATTGGAACACCCTTGATTTAACACCCAAGTAATAATTAATGTCTAATACACACATAATTCTGAAAAATCAGAGCTGCCTTTAATTTGACCCTCGAACCCCCTGTGTAAGAGACAGAGTTTCTTAATCACTAGTCTATCAGTGTAACTGTTGCTTTTTATACATTGAATCATCATCAACCCATTACTGTCCCACTGCTGGGCATGGGTCTCCTCTCAGAATGAGAAAGATTATGCCATAGTCCACCGCGCTGGACAAGTGCGTATTGGTAGACTTCATACACCTTTGAGATTTGTTTTTTTTTTATGAAATCTGTGAGGTGCGCAGGTCACGATGTTTTCCTTCAACGTTTAGCAAGTGATAATTAATTTCTAATACGCACATAACTTGAAAAATCAGGCCGTGTTTCTTAACCATTAGGCTATCACTGCCTTAGCTACACTGCACTAATTATTATTATATAGTATGAGTGGCAACCCTATTCGTTGTATGAATGTACGTCATCTTTACTTTATTACATATCAAATGTGATCGTAATTATGATAATAACTTAGTAAAAGATATCGTAAACATTGTAATTTATGTGATTATTTGCTGAACACAGTTGTTTTTAATTTGGGTATCGTGTACAATAATTTGTTTAATTTATAAGTAAGCATACTATAATAATAAATTATGAAAATATAGATATGTGTATATTTTTAATTGTATAGTCAAGGTGTTTGTAAGCGGTCGTCTGAATCATTGGACGTCTCATTTCCATGGTTTATGATCTCCTTTCTGGGCACATTGCCAAGTGTTTAATTTGCCCGTAACTATAGTCACACGTTGAACATTTACGATTTAATTACCTATAAGTTTACTATATATGACGTCATGAAGTTGATCCTTATGTTTTGGGCAATAACACATTTTACTGTGGCAATACCTACTGTGATGTAATGTAAGTTTGTAGGTAATTATGGATTCAGCATCGACAGCCCAGATCGACATCTATCCATAACTTGTGGATGAAATTTCCTCTTCATGGTCATTCTATTGCTATTGTACAGTTGAATACCAATAAAAAAGTAACAATTAGAAACCGTGTAACGCACTCACAGGGGTTAAGTGTCCGATTTGATTTACACTAAAATTTCAATTAATTTGTAACACAATAATGCATCAGTGGATGACACAATCGGAGACTCGCTGTTATCAACAGTTATCGGCTAGTATTTACAAGTGTACAAAGGATATTGTACAACAAATACTGGTATAATATCATTATTAATTAATCGCAAATGACATTAATAAATTGTACATATCCATAATATCCCTATCTATAATTTGAAATTTCGGATATTATATAATTTTTAATCTGAAAAATTCGGATGAGAAAAATATGTTTGCTTGAATCTTATGAAAAAAAATTAACATGCGAAGTCTAAGTACATAACTACATACCTACCTGTTATAAAAATAAGAGAATATAAGCTAACTACATTAACCTTGTGGCAACAATTAATGTATGTAGGTAGGTAACGCTACATTAACAAGCTTTTATTTAACTTCCTTTATTATTTGTTCTTAATTATTAGTGGACGCTCCAAGAAGGCGGCCAATTATTTTTATGCACCCCATGATATGGACTACAAATGAAAGGGTTCTCCGAGAAGTATACAAACAAAATGACATTACTAAGAAGCTTGTTTTATTTTTAATAATAACTGATTATTAATTGAAAACATCCAAAATGCATCCAAAACAAAACAATCCATTCAAAACAACTTGCATCCAAAATCAACCAAAATCCAACAATGCATCCAAAACAATCCATTTATGGAGCCCGTAGTTATTTTCAATTTGTATAAATATTTTATGTTCTAAGGTGAACTACTGTCAGGTATTCAGAATACCCAACTACATAAATTTAATATACTTACGTACGTATGTACCTACTTATAATTACCTACCTACCTACTTATAATTATGTGATACGTTTAATAATTATAATAATCTAATCTAAGCATTACGAGCTCACTATGTTAAAACCTAATTAATGCTATGTATCTCACGTGGCATTAATTAGATGTCCTTTGATCACGCGCTAACATTACCTTGAATAAAAGGCCCTACCACAAGGCCATCGGAAGGACAACTACCGCCGCCTTCATTTTAGCGTAAAAATTGACAAACAGTATTAACATATTTTTCTATTTTATTATTTTTTATAAGATTTATTGATGCCACTCTTTAATTACGACTAAAATGGTCGCCTCAAATGTGAGTATATCAATCGGCATCTACACTTTGTACACCCTTCCATCGAAACTCAGGAACTGCTTGGCGCTATAAATAGATCTACCCACTTATCGATGGTACCTCCGCTTAAACCATACTAGTTCTACCACTTTGAAATTTATTACTTTTCTGTTATTTTGTTTTAGTTTCTTGTATAATCAACCTGTTTCCCCTTGTAATGTCTTCGACGTATCTACGTCCTGTTAAAATCGGATCCCTCGTTTTTTGGGTTACCAAAAACTAACAGACCAAGTTTATAAAACGTGTTTTTGTACCTCGTTATCGTATAAATTAAGCATAATTATGAACTTGAAAAGGTAGATACTTATTCTATTTCCATGACGTGTAATGTTGCAAATGTTAGTTTACTCTTATTACATATTCTTAATTTAAATTAACTTTGTTTTTTTGATCTGGACATGTTGATTTATGTGTGCTGTTTTGTGTGCTAATTATTATAATTGGTAGAACACAACTTTTCTGATTGACAATAAGTATACAAATCATAATCTCTTCCGCTATTG
The DNA here is from genome assembly GCA_014595695.2 of Epargyreus clarus clarus. Taxonomy (NCBI): domain Eukaryota; kingdom Metazoa; phylum Arthropoda; class Insecta; order Lepidoptera; family Hesperiidae; genus Epargyreus; species Epargyreus clarus. The sequence continues at coordinate 1,962,409 of JACTTY020000018.1, read as the reverse complement.
AGTGTACCTAATCATAAACTGCCTCAATGTCTTTGTGTGAATACTTATAGGATTCAGCATATAAAATTATGATATTAGTTTACTTTTAAGTTTAAGTTCAATAGATTTTGTATTACCTACCGCACACCAAGAAACATTATTAAGAAATTACAACATGTGAGTTTCGTGTTTATTCTAAATTATAATTTAGTCAAAATACATATTTTGGTACAAAATTTTTAGTCAAATAATGCCTTAGGTCGCTAATATATATTGTTGTAGGTATACTTAATGTCATTATATTTTATATACCTGATTTTGTTGATATCATGCATTGGATGGATCCATTTGGTCGGTCCTGTCTAACATGAATTGGTGTTGACGAGGGAGCAACGTTCAAAGGTGCTGTGGGAGCGACATCGTAACCCTGTGTGGTATTTTAGCCCAACCACTTAGTAAAATACATAGATTAATTACTCCGAACAAGAAAATAACCAGCGTTATGTAACCAGTTTTGACAAATTGTGTGCGTAAATAAAGTGTAACCACGTCTCTGGTCTAAAATCTTCCTTAAATGTTTGAAATTAATATTAGTTGTTTAAACGTAAATCTTAAATATATATAACTCAAAGGTGACTGACTGACATAGTGATCCATCAACGCACAGCCCAAACCACTGGATGGATCGGGCTGAAATTTGGCATTCAGGTAGATGTTATGACGTAAGAAAGGATTTTGATCAATTCTACCCCCAAGGGGATAAAATAGGGGATGAAAGTTTGTATAAATCTTCTTAGTTAATAATATTACTTCGTAACGCGAGCGAAGCCGCGGGCAAAAGCTCGTTTTCTCTAAAACTCGTGTAGATACACAAAACGGTCATCCATTTGTGGCTTCCTTCAATTACAAGGCGGTAAAATATCTTTGTATTTTACTAATCAAAGCCCACCCTTGATGACTGTTCTCAGATCTAGGAGGAGTCTGGATTCTCCAAGGAAAGGTTACCGGAGTCTTTTGAGCACGGTACGTCGAACGTTCCCTGCCTTGGTGGACAATTACGCTCATCACACTTTAGGGTGTTTACGACGACACGCAACCACACACACGGTAGTACTTGTCAAGGTCGTCTGAGCGAGCTCCCACTCTCGCCGCCCAGTGTTGCGGAAACCCCCTTTTAGTCATCCCTTATGATAAACAGGAAATAACATGACGCTATTCTTGTCCTGAAACTACAAGAACAACAGCGTCGTAACCAAGGAATGCTAGGTTGTAGGAGACGCATTTTGTTCATCCAGAATCAGCTAGCTACTAGAGCACACGGACACAAAATTAAATCATGGCAATATTAAGTATTAAAATATGATTGCAGATGCCTCATAATCATTCGAGTAATCTTATATTTTTTCGATTGCAACATTGAACCACTTAAAGTAGGGCATATACTTGATAGAGATATTATTAGAAACCAATTTCAACTTTAAATGTCTACACTTTCATTGGATTTCTACCGTTAGGCGTCGGTTAAAGAGAGAGAGTTGCCCCCACTAGAAATGCAAAAACCACTGTTCTATAGGTGCACCGGCTACTCCCTCCACTCCTTCCTTAGATGATCAGCCGGTGATTCCCTTAATTCTGATCTTTAGTCTAAGGGTAAGCGGCATTTTGTATGGCATACGACGACATAAAACATACCAGTGTTTATGGCAAAGTAACAAAACTTAGATACTAAGGTAGGATACTAAGGACTGACTGTCACTACAGTAATGAGTCAATTCAGCTTTAATACATAATTATTGTAAGTATATAACTAGAGTCACTGGACTGACTAACTATAGTGAGATGGAATTTTCTTTTGTATACCTACATGCAAACAGCATGCCGTCCACCTAATGTTAAGTGCTAGTGCTGCTCATAGATACATTTTATTCACTGAAACTGGACAAAACTGCTTATGTGTATGTGCCGATCATCTCAAGTCCAACAGGAACGTCGCAAATGTGATCAACTTCAGATAAAGCCCATATTGCGTCTGTTGTAATTGCAGGTAATCTATACTTCTATACTAATATGATGAAGAGGAAAACTTTTTTTGTTTGTTTAATTGTAATGAATAGGCTCAAAAACTACTGGACCGATTTTAAAAATTATTTCACCATTCGAAAGCTACATTATCCACGAGTAACATAGGCTATATTTTATATGAAATATATTTGATAAATAGATTTGGAGGCGGTACAAAGTTTGCCGGGTCAGCTAGTTAATTAATAAAAATATTGTTTAAAACTAAGACTAGACAAAGTAAAATAGCGTTCTAAATATGTAGCATGAGCGATACTAATTGAGCGAATACTATCATTGGTTATATTATGCCATCTTGCCCCGAGTATAATAAAGTAGTTCTACTTGCAGATTACTCTTAAAACTTCGATAGCGTGATTCAGAAATACAAGTGGCGCCATCTATATACAAATATAAGTCTATATACAATACCATCTATATACAATTAATAAGTTCCTACTCCATGAGCGCCATCTTAAATGATTAAAATACATGTCATATAGGTATATAAATTTATTCATATAATATTTACAATGATCCTTAATATCTAATATAGTAGATAGATTAAAATCTCAAACTATTTCTGTCTTACAATAATATGTCAAATAATTATTACGAGTATCAAACATTAAGTTCTAGTGGCAACGAATAAAGCAAATCCTGTACCTACATAGGTACATCTAATTAACTTGTTATCCGAGCTAAAGTTAAAGAAAATGTAAAATTAGTGATCCAGATGAATTTTCGTTATAATACTATTCAAACGGTGAGAACTAGATACATAACTTACTTCTGAGATACGGATAAAAGTACACAGGTCAGAAAATCGTCACTATCCGTGCCTAGTATAAATTGATTAGTGAATAATAATAAAATAACTAAGTATTTAAGTGCGGTGAGTTAGCTAATTCACTAGCAGACTAAGGGTTGGGGCATACACATTTGCAAAAAAAGGTCGACGGAACCAATCTGTGAAATGTGTATAAATCTGCAAAAAAATATAATTTTGTTTAATCAAACTCAGACTTTTGAAACTGGGGACCTCATTTAACATTTCCTCCGCACGCCTCCGACGACCTTAATCCGCCACTGTCTTGATTTTTAGCAAATGTCTTAATTTTATTCAAGTGCTGTAAAAACTACTGATATATTACATTTAACAACTAAACTATATTTAAACAGTATAAAAACATCCGTCTACAATTTTATTAATAGCAAAATGTTGGTGGCAAGTACATAACTACTCTTTGCTAATTATTACTCTGAGGTGTTACATAAATACACCTAATTAATCTTTATTATATATTATGTGTTGCTGTAGAGGTCTCATGTACCTTCTAGACATTAAGATAAGGTATTTGCTTCGACAATCCTTGATATAATAAATCAAAGCAAATAATAAACATGTTTTCTTGTTCAGTAAAATTGACTTGATACATTCATTATTAATAATAACGATTAATGAGTGTGTCAACCAGCTTTGTCGGCAGTGTGGAGATAAAGATGTACCCATAAGCAAAATAATTTGCTTTGGTCCAATTACTTATCAAGCTGTTTCAAGTACCTAACAGCTCAAATATCTATTACTAGCTCAATAAATATCGCTCGTAATATTTCTTAATGTACCTACGTATCAGTCGTCATTTTTAAGTGTAACTTAAGTTCTAGGTTTCACACGGATCCAGAAATTTTGTATCATCATTATGATGCCCTGTCTCCTTGGTAAAGGTTTTTTAAGGGGGTGTCCGTCGGCTGTGGAGATGTGGAAAGCCTGCATGAACGCGGCGAACACTTGGAACATAGTTTGCCGCGCGTAGGTCTCACCAGCACAAAGACGCCGTCCTGTAAAATAAATAAAATCATCCTTAAAATGTAACACAACAACAACAACTATACCTATTTAAGTACCTATCAAACAGAACATGTTTTATAAAAGACCAAAAAATTAAAGATTTATGCTTGTAATAAATGTCTAAAAACAGTTTTGATTCCTGCAAAGGAAAGGACTTTGTATGATCTGGATCATTGTCATAGCCAATAGGATTAAAACTTCGAAAAACTAGGTATTTAGAATAGAGGGTTGTTGGTTCTCCCGAAATATCAGTGAATGTTTTAATTTATATCAAATTTCCGCCGACTTATTTCTATAGGTCGCCGGAAATATAGTAGTCGTTACATAGGTGATAATTAATAAAATATTGTACACATAAGCTATGGTAACTAAGTTAAATACGGACGAGAAAGGTTCACAAAATCAAAGAAAATAAAAAAAAACTTTTATTGTTCTTGTTGATGATATAAATGATCTCATTAAAATTAAGTTTTTTTTTAACACGAGTAGGTACGTAAAATCCACATCATCAGACAGCGTGGAGTGCACATAAATTCATCGACTCTACAAAATAAATGTCATCGAACTTTCCGAAAGTGGACATTTTAAAAAGCTGATTCATAAAATTATAAGAATGGCTTACCTGCTCCAAAGGGTAATGACTTATCGTTGCTGACTTTTAATTTTCCATTCTCAATGTAACGTTCGGGGCGGAAATTTTCGGGGTCAGTCCATATTCCTTTATCAAAGTGCAAAGATGTGTAGTTTACGGAAACCAATGTGTTCTGTAACAAAAAAAAATCGTAAACATACGCACACACACCTCGAACAATTCTATTTCCTATTGCCTACACGTATGCAAGCCACGGAATGTAAAGTGGTCAATGCAGACTGCTAGCAGAAGTACTACCTCACTCTTTTCAAAATAAAAAGAAATAGAGTTAAGGGCAACATATTTTTTCTTTTTTTTTTATCCTGAGGACTAAGCTGGAACGCCTCGGAAAAGTCTGTCTCCCTTACCGCACCCTTCAAACCGGAACACAGCAGCGCTTAACACTGCTGTTATTAGGTAGAAATAGGTGTGGTGCCGCCGGAGTCGAACCACAAAGGGTTCTACCACCTTCAATATCACATATCACATAACACGTGAGCGACTTGTTGAAGTTTAGATATATAAGATTTCTTCTTATTTCACCGTGAAGGCAAGAGATACTTAATTGTTATTATATTATATATATTTATGGCCAATTCATGCAAAATAAAAGCCGGTTTGGCTATACAATCTGTCGTTATACGAGTAGTTGTCCTTTTAAATCTTCTTTTTTTCCGTAAAATTATATATCTTTGACCGGTATAACGGAACGTTTTACATTAATAATAATAATTATTAGATTAATAATAATTATTAGTTTAATTATTAATAGATTATAACGGATCGGATAGCTGTCCAACCGTACGAGATTCACATAACGGAAGTAGGTAGGTATTTCATTTAAATAGGTATGTTAAACTCAATGTTCTATAAACTTTTAACCGTTTATTAATGCGTTCAAGTAATAAAATAAACTTTAAACTATAAACTAAAAAAGGACTTATTTACAAAATATACAAGAAAATTATAAATAAAATAAGCCATCTAAAATTTCCGTGTGAGGCATGGTTCCCAAAACGCTGGCGGCGTTTCCTTGCTGCACGGCAAGACTTAATCTTTGTGCAAAATAGCCGCCAGCTTTTTGGTCACCGGAAGCAGTGACAAGTTTGGTCGACATATCTGACATGAATTTTTTCATGTCAGATGACCATGGACCCATTGTCTCTAAAGCAAGCGCCGCAAACAAGTAATTGTCTAATAAATTACTATATTTACGACGCTTGAGAGTCTGGGCATGGTCGGCTGCAGGCCCCGCTTTCACTGAAGTATTAGCTAGGTGTGAGGGGGCTAAAGTATCAACGCACGTTGCGTCCCATATCAGGGGTCGTCCGAGACTCCATGGAACTAGAGTGATTCCATCAGGTCTCTTGCCATCGTCTCTAAAAAGACCTGGGGGTTCTAAAGTCGCTGGTATAGAGACGGTAGCAAGAGCCCGACGAATCAAACTGTTCAGAGTCCCGTGACGATATAGCCTGCCGGCACTCCTGATACAGGACAAGCCATGTCGACCCAATGTGTCCACCTCCTGCCCACACGGACAAAAGTGAGACTCGCAAATCTTGGCACCGAGCCGGAGACCTATAGAAATGCGCAACGTTATAGGATCCAGCACGGTGCCAATATTGTTGGAAGGGAGTGCGTGTAGCCAATATGCGTTATGCGTTCATGTATTTATAAGATTTTCATTTGATTTACATTTACATGTTTCAAAATTATAACAATTTCATATTTACAAGAAAGCTTAAATAGAGAAATTAAAAAGAGTTGATGATTTTTAAATAGCTGAACAGATTTTGTTACATGATAGCTTAATGTCTACTTGTTACATGATAGGTGTAGGGCGTGGAAATGAATGCTTACATCCATAAATACGTTCAAAGAACACTACCTACCCTATCCAATCTGGTAAAATCGGTTCATCCGTTTAGGAACCACTGACTAGAAGCTACGAATTAACAGATGGACATTTGTACACGTTAAAACACAACTCTTTGTGTCAAGCGTAAAAAGGCGATCATTACCTCGGGAATATTGTACCCTCCGAGCTTGGTGTTGGTGGTAGCGCGGTGTGGCACACCCAGAGGGACCAGCGGTTCGTACCTCATCATTTCGCGAATGCAGGCCTCCGTGTAAGGCATTCTGAAAAAATATGATACATCTTACTAATAGGTAGACAATGGAAGTGGCGGATCCAGGATTTAATTTGGGTTTGACCTGAGGCTTCTCTAACCTACTTGTTATCTTTATCAAAGAATTTATCACCCTCCGTAAGAGCATGACGACAAGCAAGGTTTAAGGTTGGTAAAGGCACTTGTCTATGAGCTCTGTGCAGAGAGGCAATAACTACGTTTTTTTTATTTATCTACACTAATATTATAAAGAGGAAAACTTTGTCAAGCACGGAAGGACGCACGGTAGCCTTCGATCACTAATAAGAACTTATTAGTGATCGAAGACGGCAGCGCGTCGGACAAATTTTGAGCCTTTTCTTAATTACCTACGCCGGCTTGAGCACAATTAATCTAATCTATTTACACCCGTTATTCAAATTTTTCAATCAATGTATCTAATGTTCGTAATTTGAAAATTTCCGCCTAAGTATTAGAAATAAAAGGCGTGAAACTATTTTAAAGTCAGTCGTACTTGTGCCTATCATCCAAAGTGGGAGCGCGGCCCCTTCCAACGACCCTGTCAATCTCTTCGTGCAGTTTATCCTGGATCTCAGGTTGTAACAACACTCGTTCTACTAGAAATGCCAATGTGTGCTCCACCGCCGTCGCCGTTGGGAAAGCATAGTCCACGCAGATCAATACCAATTGGTCAACTGAAATGTTTAAATAACACATGAGCAATGATTAAATAATACCTACATTAACATATTTGGGAGGAAAACTTGTATAACATTTATTAATAAAAATAATTGTATTTGAGAGCTTCCATGCGGAACTCCTCTTGCATGGATTTTGTTTTTATACAAAAAATATTTAAAAATTAATGGATTAAATCTTCGAAAGTTTTTTTATCATTGACCTTTTTGTTAGTATCAACTATAAGTTTGAAAAGATAATTAACATTAAGAAATAGGTGTGTATGTATAATTATCTAACTACGTACATACATGATAATTATTTAATTAACGTTAGGTAACCTATCCCTTGGTGTTAGGAACGTTTTTTACAATAGGTACACAAGTTTCGCTATCATTTATTTTATGTAAAAATATCTTATACGTTTTAAATTTAAAAAGAAAATATTTTGACTTGAATATAATGTAAAAAATTCAAGGCAAATTAGTTAAAAGATATCTCGGGTAAAAGGTACCTCAATAAGTACCTATAAGATATTTACTTTTAAACAGTTAGTAGGTAAATAAATGTTGTTGCTAAATAATTATGCGTCAACCTCGCTCATTCGCGACAGCACGACCGGTCGCTTTTGTCCCTATATAGATAGATAGTTTGGTACTTCTCGTTAATATTCCATGCTGTTTGTACGTTGGCAAGTGCCAAGACGGATCTCGTATTCGATAATAAAGCGAGTTTTCACCCCGGAAAATAAACAAAACAAATGTATAGAACTTACAAAACAAATGTATAGAAGAGAAAATAAAATTTATATTGAAAGAACAAAAGTACAAAATGCCATAGACTTAAAATCCTAATTCTTAAATGTTCAAAACTTACGAATGATAAAAGTATACACTGATGAAAAATCAATGTCAAGGATCAATACATATTTTATCGAAGAAGTAATTGGCGTTTCGTCGCTATCGTATCTACTTACGATACAAAACGTGACATTAAAAACGTGTTGCAAAAAAATAATTATACCTAAGTAGTGCGTAAACAAAGGAATCGATATCCTATTGATCCTACAAGCAGATTATTATGCACGTGATTTACAATCTAAACGTACAATCTTATGGGATTAAAAATTTACGCATGCTCAAAAACTCTCACGTGGCTCCGCTCGCGAACAGAAGATAATAGAAGCGAAAGAATCTAACAGAAGTTTTCAAATTTTTTACATAAATAATAGTTGTTTCCAAAATTCCTTTGTACAAAACAGTAATCAAAATAAAAAATAAACTGTATTTTATGCTAGTATGGTCTAAGCAGGTACATAAATGTTCCTATAAGTCTAAAATTGACACTAAATTTGTAATTACAAAGAGAAACTTGTGTAAAAAATTATTGATGTTTGTAATTTAAGTATGATATAAAAATACTCACCAGAAAAAGTTGTCCGTTTGTTTGACTTAATCTCATCTTTCATTTTTCTTATATAGACGTCCAGGAAATGACGATCGTGTGATTCTTCGTACGTTGCCAATGCCTCTTCAACGAGTTTCTAAAATAATTCAATACCCATGTAGAACCTTGTTGTCGGACAATAAAATCTTATTTATTTTTGCTAGTGGTGTATTGAGGAAAATATAATCTCCATACTGTAGACTGCATACTCAATTATTAAAAAATATTTTGTATGTACCTATTACAAGTCGTTTTACATATTCTAGTAGGTATATCCGTAAAGTATTGAATAATCAGCTAAATCATCATTATTTTCTTTACGAATTAAAGAAAAACATACCGTCATCAAATCCCGTATGCCTTCGTTTCCCGATTTTAACCCCGCGAAGCCACTCCACTTAGGTATAATTTCTTTCAACCAAGGCGTTAATGACAGTGCCCCTCCGAAGTCATTGGAACTACTTTGAAAGACCGTCGCTCGTCGGGCGAGGTGCCACAGAGTATGATACTCGGATCTCGGGAGCGTCATACGACCAAAAACATGCAGCAATCCATTCAAAAAAGGCACAACAAAAAATTCTGGCAACAGAATCAAATCGCCTTTGACAATTTCCTGTAAAAAAAAACAAGCAAATAACTTTAACGACGCTTACAGCACGCTCACTCTGCCAATTGCGACTAAACAATTCAATATTCCTGGCTTTGGGGTGAAAACGATTGGACCTAGGATTAATTATTATAGACCATGTTAATATATTTCTCCAAATTTCGTCGCACTAAGTACAACTATTTGTATGTTTTAATATCTACAACATATTCAGCATTTGCAGCTATTTTCTGGTTTAAACAGCATGGTAAGCTTATGAAGGGTATTTCATTTCAGCGATAAGCAAAGGATTTGTATTCATCTTCAGATCATCGTTACAGTCATTTACAGATTTTCATTTACAGATTTAGATAGCTGAGACTATTCCACAATAAATTATGTAATACTAGGAGATTTTTATAAAGTACATTAATACCTTTTCAATAGGGTACTTTGGTCCGGAGGTGACCATGTCGATCATCTCTTTAATTTCTTGATCGACAACAGACTCTAAGGTTCCACAACGCCGTCCAAATCCATAGTCTCTCATGTAACGCAATGAAAATCTTCTTTGCACATGCCAAAAGTAGTCGTCCGTGAAGAAAATACCTAAAAATGTAACAAAATATAAGAAAACAAATGAAAATGAAATTATGTTCGAACCATGTTATTGCACGATTTTTACTTGTAACATTTAACTTAGGGCTTTGCCCGCATGTTAAATCAGGTTTTTAATACTTAAACTGATCATTAACTAGATGAGTCTTGATGTTCATATTAATTTATTAGCATTCAACAGTCATAATTGTGATCCAGGAGTGTTCTTCTACTGGGTATGGATCTCAAAATTAAATATTTTAGCCCAGACTTCATCACAATGTCCCAGTACCGACTACATATAACTCTCATCACATTATGAAGTTTTTTTTATGTGCATGACGTCATTTTGCGAATTATTGAGGGGTAGTGTCTGGAATGCTGACCTCGAAAACTAGTCAATCACCGCTTATCAACAATAAATGCTAGTTTCACAGACATTAAAATGATCGCTTGCAAACCTCAGTAAGTTCATATGTTAATAGGTTGAACTAGTCTTATCACTTTTGTTATTATTTACTAATAACTGTAAAGGTATGTTATATTCGGACCGAATGATTGGTTTTTATATATCTAAAATAGTGCTAACTCCGGTAATGTGTGGTGTCGTGTAACGTTCCTACGGACAGAGCGTCATTCTCGTTACCACCATCGTACGAGTTTCACATAGAATAATTTAGATTGTAGTTTAGAATATAGTATCAATTGTAGCAATTCAATAAATAGTTTTAGAATCTCATCGACATCTCTCAATCAAACACCCTCGTCTGCACCCATATATAACTGGTCGGTCAATATCGGAAAAACAAGGAAAAGTAGACTTGATAAAGGATTTGAGAGTTAAGATAAGTTGCAAGGAACAAATAAAATGTGATATTTAGTAACTCGTATACTTACCTAGTCTCTTCCAGAAACCTCTCAGTCTGCCCACGATAATGTCCATGCGTCCATCAAATTCCTCTCGATTGAGCACTTCCTTGATCAAAGTCGGGTCATCAACTACCACTGACGGAAATGCTCCTAGATACATTCCCACTACCTTCGTCTTGTACTCGTCAGCCAATTTTCTCATAGCGCCCCCAAGATTATTCAGTTCTTTTAGGATAATAATAAAATATGCTCCCCATATCGGTAAACTTGGTGGACCTATAAAGTATAAATGTATTAAAATTTATTTTATATACTTGAACATTATTGTGGATACATTATTTTATGTACTTATAATAAGTAATTAACGGAACAAAAACAAATAATAAAGTAATAAATTTGGGTGATAACGCTTTTGTTTTACAAGGAGAAACTGTTTATTAAAAAAGGAGACAAATTCGTATCGAATCACGAATAAGTTATAAGCATAATATGTATATAATAAAGAATTACAAGTCGAAATGAATTTATTTTTGGCAACATATATATTATTAACTAAAATGTGTTCTATTATATTTATAAACAACTAAATTTACTTAAATATGATACACTGTTTTATTCATAAAATTTTAGGTATACCTATATTACCTAGATTTAGTTGAAATGGTATTTCATTATAGTTCATTTGTAAATTGTATTGTAAGTATTTTGTTTTAATTAAAAACAATAAATAGTAATATAAGTAAGGTTTTAAGTTAAATTGGGTGTCTCCCGCCAGTTTTGGTAGGGAGATTGGAATATCCTCACCACTATGGAGACTGCCATTAATGGAGGAATTGCGAGTAATCCATTTTTATTTTTATCTTTCTCTTGACGACAGTCAATTTAGTAATTAATATAAATAATAAATAATATGACTATCAAAAATAGTTAATTGAATCAATTATAATTTATCTCACAAAAAATCGATAAATTATAATTTAAATCTTCTTTAAAATACATATTCGCGGCCTCATTTTTAATCTCAATCATTCAAATCAAAAAATCATTTTTATATTTATTATATTTTTTACTTTATATTATAAAGGAGACCAGAAATAATGCAGCTGAATCTTAGCCTTTTACTAATTTACATGCACATGTACTAAGTGATATAATATTTAAAAAGGCAACATTAAATAAGAAAATCAAAATTACCATAACATAAATGAATAAGTTAATTATAAGTTACAATAAAGAATTTTTTCCAACGTTACCTGGAGGGAAGTTTTCCACTGGCTTCTTGTATGCATCTTTATACAAGCGCACTAAAAGTAAAATTATTAACAAAACCGTTATTACTCCCCCGATCATTGTGGGCCCTGTGTCACTCTGCGAATAACTTGTGGCCTACTACCAGCGAACTTTTATCACTTTTGAGTAGGTATATAGATAAGATTGTAGGCTGTTCTCGTCAATCTGACGAATGAAACAAAACCTTAAAAAATTGTATCCCCAAAAAAATCTTTGACTTTCATTAACAATGATTGTTCATGATTTAATTTGATTGCAATAAGTTACGATATATATGCATTCTGCCGATTATTAACTTAATTTATTACCTATGTGATATAGATAATCAATTAGAATCAGTGATATAATCTACTGTGATTACTTAATTACTTTATTATATTATCACAGACAACGTGAGTTTATTTACTATATACAATATTATATAAACAAATATAAGTAATCATCAAAATAATAACAAAAATAAAACAAACGCAAGTAAGTAAAGAAAATGCCATTAATCAATGCAATTTCCATCAATTAATCGTAGTAGGAGAAAAGATTTTGACATAGATTTAAAAAATGGTGTCCTTGGTGCGCGAGTATTCGGTGACATCATCTACAATCAATCTAAATACCTATTAATACTTTTCTCAATTTAGTCTTTAATTTATCCGTAAGCAGTTCGTACACATGGACACTCAGTGTACGTCATTAGTAAGTAGGTAACGTACACTGTCGTATATGTATGACGTGCCTAAGGCTCTTGAACCGGTATGAGCTGGTCAGAAAAACAATGCATTATATTTACTCGTATGACTGTAAACGACAAAAAAACACGCTTTTTACAACCAATGCTTTCGGTATATCATACCTACACAGGTCATACCTTAAAATGCCGGTGATAATTTAGGCCCCTAGGGGTTGAAATTCGGCTTTACATTCGGAGTTATAATACTGATTTTTTAATGTTATACTCGTATTGGAAATTCGTTATTTGGAGGAAAACATCGCGAGGAAATCTACATAACGGAGAGTTCTTTAATAGCAGAGAGAGAATAAAAGCTCTCAAACGTGTGTAAAGTCTACCAATTCGACTTGGCCAGAGCGGTGGACTAGGCTCAAAGATCCTTTCACTCTGAGAAGACCGGAGCCCAGTCGTGAGATAATAATGGGATGCCGTATATGGGAGTTCTCATTTCAAGTATCTTTATTTCAAAGGTGACCCATATTTAGTGACCCTTGCAATAGATCACTAGCGTAATAGAGGTCAAGGCACGCACTTAAGATGCTAGCCACCATGAAGAAGAAGTAGATGGAAATATTTATTTACATATAATGTATTGTGACAAAACCACAATATTTTTTGCCATAGTTAAGAAAATATATTATTGCTCGACTTCACTGCCGTGCCCCCAGATCAATATTAGATAGATAGTGTGGATATACTGTGGTTATAAATCAGTTTACAGATTGTCTATTAAAGAAAAAAAGCTTCTTTCATTTTTGACATATTTTCAAGTGGTTTCCAAACTTAAATAATTGTGTATTTATTTTTGTATAGACCAACACTTCTCAAAGTACGAATCGTAACTCCCAGCCCCTGGTGGGTTCATAATTAAAACGTGTCGCAATATGTCCACAAAATTGCCGCAGCAGACTAAGTTAAAAAGTTCATCCTGTGTAAAATACATACACGGATACACCCTAATAGTATAATACGAAAAATCTTAATTTTACACCCACCGAAAATTGTGCAGGCCGGGAAAGACTACCCCTTCTGCCCCCAGCACTCTACGCGCGTGTCAACGGGAAGATTAAATATTTAAATGCCCATTTTTATTTAACAATTCACTATGACTCGACGTCGACCCAAAAAAATAGATAAAGAAATCACGTGTTGTAACAACAACACTTATGTACACGTGATATGGATACTTTGTTATCCATATCACGTGTAACACGTGTTAACAATCATTTATCTATCCAATAGCTACTTATTTAAATAATATATAGGTCCTAATTAAGCAACTGATAGGGATATAGAACCGAAAATGCTTATAATATTTTTGATAGACATAGACATAGTGTAGCAAAATCTACATAAGTACTATGCCAAAATTTCTAAGTCTATTCATGTAATCATGAGTAGTATCCAATAATCAGTAGCGGAGTAAGGTCCGGAGGCCCAGAGCGGAAAGTTGAACGGGGGCCCCCATTCGGTGGTGAATTCGGTGACCTTTTTTTCGCTGACTGATACAAATTTCGCAGATTTTTTGGTTCGGACGACCTTTTTTTAGCAACTGTGTTTGGAGGCTATCCAGAATCGGAGGCCTAAGGCGGACCGCCCCTTCCGACCACCCCTTTAAGCCACTAGAACAAATAATAAACTTCTGATAGCTGTTAATTTAAACCACCTACTTGACAATGATAAATGCAAATTCATAACGTGTTATTGTCAATAAATTTCTTGGAATTGACCCATATAATAAATGAATAATCATAAATAAGTTAGGCTGACCGCCCAATGGCTACTATCCTTAAGCAGCTTTAGCAATTATTATTTTAAGCACTTATAAACGTGAGTAACAAAAGCATAGACTTAAAATTTTTTCGCTACCATAAAAGATGTTCGGCGGCTGTACCTATAGTAGATGTCTAAACAGACGCGACAAGTACATTTGAGTTTTGGGAGAATTTTCTAAAAAACTAAAAAAATACCGTTCCTCTATTGCTCAAACAATAAATGGACGTCAGACTGCCTGAATTATAATAAAAGAAATGAAAAAAAATCAAGTAGATACATTTACAATTAAAACACTTTTTACATGCATCAATCATGCGGTTATTATGCGATGATTATGAAAAATATGGAAATTCTAACTAATAAAGTATTAATTTAAAATTGCAGGTCCAATAACTAGAATTAAATACCTTAATGTCGGTGCGTAATAACATAGCAAGGACTTGAGGATCATTCCGAGACCTATTAAGTAATTTAGTTCATATTGAACTAATTAGGCTTTCCAATTTCTCTTGATCATTGATATAGCGTCGTACCTTGTAAAATCTTTCAGTTCTTGTCCATATTTTGTAACAATGTTTGAATCTTTCAAGACATTTTTTACAAAATCCGACTTCGATTATGAGAGTCCAGACATTGATCTCTATAAATTTCATCCACAATTACGTGCACTTCTGGTGTTTAATGGAATATTTTTTAATAATACAGACTCGTATTGGAGGTATTCATTTTGAATTTACGTTATTTTTGTAATTAGCTCCGAATCAAGCTTCATAACCTATTTTCTCATATTTTTTTATAATATAGGAGTAGCAGACGAGCATCTACCTGATGCTACTGCCGCCCATGAACATCTGTAATCAATCCTAAATATTCCTACCTGAGGTCGGCCACAGATGCGCCGCTACCGCTGAGGACTAAGCTGGAACGCCTCGGAAAAGTATGTCTCCCTTACCACACCCTTCAAACCAAAACACAGCAGCGTTTAACACTTCTGTTATGAAGCAGAAACAGGTGTGGCGGTGGTGCCGCCGGAGTCGAACCTTATAGAACCAACTTATAAATTGCTTATTTAAGATGACTACCTATCTAATTATAATTTTATTTAGGAGTTGCACAATCAACGGCTTTACAAAAGCCTTAAATGGTAGCATACTTGTATTATAAATTGACCATTCACATCAGTAATAGATTAATTTTACAAAAAAAACCCACAAGGTGCCCTGTACTGTACCACGTTATGTAAATTGCATGCAACTTCAAATATGAAGTCCTTGTCAATAGCGCTGGCAAACAAACTTAAGTGAAGATGATTTTTGTATTAGAATTGGAATTGTAGAAAAAATATCGAACCTAATAACACAGTGAAATGACGTCAGTATTTAAAAGGTGGTAGAACCCTTTGTGGTTCGATACCACCGCCATGCGTTTTCTGCCTAATAACAGCACTGTGCAGCGCTGCTGAGTTTCGGTTGAAAGTACGTATGTAAGGGACATACTTATCCGAGGCATTCCGATTTAGTTCTCTGGTTGCATCTACTGTAGCCGACCTCAGGTACGACTCTTATCTTATCTGGGGGTGGATTACAGATGTCCTTGGGCGGTAGTAGCCACTTACCATCACTAGGCCTGTATGGTCGTATACTCCTCCAATATTATACATATCCGTAATAACAATACATATTTTATTACAGATTTTTGTGGCCCTCTTTTAGTATTGCGACCACTGCGGTAGCATGTGCTTTTGAAATGATGTTCATGTACCACGGGTATAAAGTCAAGGATTATACCTTCGCCACTGAGAGCTTTTGTTACTTCCTGGTGATGGGCACCATTCCGCTTGTTTACGCCAGTTTATTGATGAACAGGACAAAGATTTTGAAATTGTTAGACGACATGAACACTGATTTTAAGTACATATGTAGTTTGGGGGTGCAATACAAGTAAGTGTATAGGTACCTACTGTTTCACGCTAACATGTACGAACCTCATGAACCTTTTGCAGTCAGAGTGTTATTATTTTATCCCACGCAACTTCGGCATTTGTGTAACGGTAGATCAATTACTTCCTAGATTCAAGATTTATCAACGACGGACAACGTAGCTACAGACAAAGGAAACTTTAAAAATAATGAAACATACTTAAATAACTATAAAACTAAAAGGCATTTCAAAATACTTCGACAATGTTTATATGTAGGTATGTAACTAGGCATTTATGTTATTGGTATTAATTTAAAATATTTGTTACAGGAATAAATTTCTGCAGGGTCAATTAATAATCTGGCAACTGTGCATCGTATGGCTTGTGTTCTTTACGGCCGTATGCGCTATGTTTATTATAACAACTATATTTGCTCTATTGTATCAGTCACTTTTCGAAACACAAACTGAATATACGACGAGACCTTTGCCGTTTACGATGTGGCTGCCCGAGGACGATCCTTACAGAACGCCAAATTACGAAGTTTTTATGTTTTGGCATACAATCATTAGTATATTAGTTCCTCAAACATTTGGTGGTATGTAGTGCCAAAAGTATCGATATGTTGAACTTATGTAGGTAAGTAGATGATATTTTTTGGAAGTCTTGGCTGACAGGCTACCGCGTGTCTAGATTATTATAAAACAGTGTTTCTTAAAGTGGAGGTCGCGTCCCCCGGAGGGATCGTAAATCCTCGTATAATCCGTAAATACTTAAATACTTTATCCGTAAATAAATAAATAAATAAAAAATTAATAACACTACTGGTAATCTCACTTTTCAGTGTACGTTTACGTGCTATTTCACCTACTACTGCACTACTTTTATTTAATGAACATGATAATATTTGACTTCGAAGTATTATTTGACGGTCTCGACGAATCCGTGGCGAAGCTCAGCTGGCATGATTGTCGACGTGTTAATGTTCAAAGAATACTCAACAGCAGAATGCGACGAATTGTCAAGTGGCACATGTCAGTGTTTAAGTACGTATAGTGAATATACGACGTTCAGATAGGTTACGTGGAGACTTTGGTTCAACTCCGGCGGCACCACCGCCTCACCTATTTCTGCCTAATAACAGCAGCGCTAAGCTGCTGTGTTCTGATTTGAAGGGTGTGGTAACGGAGACATACTTTTCCGAGGCGTTCCAGCTTAGTCCTCAGGGGTAGCGGCGCATCTGTGGCCGACCTCAGGTAGGAATATCTAATACTATCTGGGGTTGATTACAGATGTCCATGGAAGTGGCAGTAGCCACTTAGCGTCAGGTGGACTGCATGCTCATCTGCTACTCCTTTTTATAATTATATTCTCTTGTAGATGGCGTGCCTACCATATCCTTCGACGTTCACAATTGTACTGGTCACTAGAAATTTATTATTTTACTCCCTTATTCTCAGTTAATAATTTAGAATGAATGAATAATTACTTACTCTCGCCATTCTTAACAAATACATAAATATAATAAGCTCTAGCGGCTTAAGAGAGGGGGGGGGAAGTGGTTGTCCGCCCCGGGCCTTCCGATCTTTAGGGGGCCTCCAAACACAGTTGCTAAAAAAGGTCGTCAGACCATCTATGAAATGTGTATCCGTCGACGAAAAAAAAGGGTCACTGAATCACAACCGAAGTTTTTACACTAAGGGCCATTCAACTTAAACATCCCCCCAAACCGGGGCCTCTAACGACCTTAGCCCGCCACTGATACGAGTAATAACTCCAATGGACGCATAAAATGTATTGAAAAAGAACGAATTATAACTCCTGTATTAATATTGTATTTTAATGGACGCTCGTAGTAATACCCACTTATTTACTTTTCTACTTATGTTTAAAACAGTAGTATAGTACTGTCATTTCAAGCTCCTTGTAGTAGATACTATATAGTAACGTAGTACCTACAAAAATCATACACGAATATTTAAATTTTGTGTTTCGTATCCTCGGACCGCGTTTACCTATGTACCTACCTCTTAAATCAAGCTTTTAAAAAACTATTGCATACAACTTATCATTTATGAGATAAAAAAAACACTCGTATTATTTTATTATAAAACGCAGTGAGGTCAGTCTGATAACTGGAAGGTCTGCAATTGCACAACAAATCATTTACTTACTTATTTGTGTAACTAATATTTGCAATCTAAAATGCACAAATATTATTGTACAGCGCTACAACAAAACAAAAACGAAAACCATTAATACTAATAAGAAACAAAGATACAGGACTAATATATTATCATGTTACTATAAGTTATATTATTAAAGAAGGCGACTTTAGATGTATTTATTCTATAATTAACTTGTATAAGTATACCTTCTTTTTTTCGGAAATTTCATCAACATTTATCTACCTCGTTCTCATATAGGTACTGGGTATAGGGGTTTCAATTCAAGTCATGTATTGTTTGACTTTATTTTCAGATCAGTGGAGGCAGTGTCATCTATCTACGGACCCCCTCTAGTTTATCAAGTCATGTTCAGTTCAATAGCCATTTGTTTGATAGCCTATCAAATTGCTGACGTGAGTGTTGGCTCAAATATACCCATTTAACATATCGTCTCTAGAATTTAATTTCATAGTGTAACATCCGTCAAGCTATTGGAGCCAGACAGTAAGTCGTTACGTTACCGTTTTTTTTTTTTGTCTACGAGGGGGAAACCTTCAAAAGGTACCCTATGCCGTGGGAGCGACACGGGGTTATGTGGGATTCTTACCGCACTAAAACCCACCCGGTGGCCGTCCTCGGCGCTGCGTAGAGGACTCCGGGATCTCCAAAGGAACGCAACCGGAGTCCTCTTAGCGCGCATTGCCCCGTCGGGCTCCGCCCAGGCGAGCATGGTGCTAGCCACTCCGTCTGATGTGCACAACAGTATGCGACCACACATACAGCCGTCCTTCCCGGGGTCGCTGGCCGGGCGGTTCGAGCTCCCACTTTTGCCACCCGCAACCCCGGAAGCCCCTTTTAGTCGCCTCTTACGACAGGCAGGGGATACTATAGCCCTATTCTGGTCCCGGAACTACAGGGACAAAGTCGTTACGTTACCTAGGCGAAAAAATATTAAAAATAAAACTTTGAAAACTTCCATGCATACTGCTCTGCCATAAGTAAAAATATGTGCGGCTGTTAGACCTTAGCTAAATAGCAAACATCAATGAGCACGCAAGATCTATAATATATCGCCAAATCTGTATAATAAGGTCGTTATTAATATTGTTATTAGAACTAGGCCGACGTAAGATAGGATAACCTTTTTATCAAATACTAAAGTTATTAGATTATATAAGTTGTTGCTTTGTTACTCTAATTATATTCGTTAAAATCTAAACCTTTAAATTGTATTTATAATATTTCAATTTAAGTATTATATGTTTCTTACGTACAGTCGTTGGACCACGGCAAATTCCACTTTACCTTCAGCTTAATGTGTTCAGCAACTTGCGTGCAACTGTGGATACCGTGCTACCTCGGAACCCTCATACGAAATAAGGTGGGTGCTTTCTTGAAAGGTGAGTGTCTTTTTTTTGTTTACGAGGCGGAACCCTTCAAAAGGTACCCGGTGCCGTGGGAGCGACGCAAGGTTATGTGAGATTCATACCGCACTAAAACCCCCCCGCTGGCCGTCCTCGACGCTTTGTAGAGGGCTCCGGGATCTCCAAAGGAACGCAACTGGAGTGCACTTAACGCGTTGCCCCGTCAAGCTCCGCCCAGGTGAGCTTGACGCTCGCCACACCGTCTGGTGCGTACGACGGTATGCGACCACACATGCCGCCGTCCTTCCCGGGGCCGAGCGGTTGAGCTCCCACTCTTGCCACCCGCGACCCCAGAAGCCCCCTTTTAGTCGCCTCTTACAACAGATAGTCGATACCGTAGTCCTATTCTAATCCAGGAACTACAGGGACAAAAAGCTGAATAAGTATTAATTTTATTATTAACACCTATTTGTCTCATATGTATGCAATGCCTATAAGTATTCTGTGGAGCTTCGTAAGACACGTTAAAATAATGATACATATCTCATACATATTAAACCACAACAAAAACATATTATTGTTCTTAGCTTAGATAATGTAATGTATAAACATAAAATTACATAGTTATTATTCTTTGTTAGTCCTAAAATAATAGCATAATTATCCGACTGTGCCAGAAGGTATAGGTATCTATGTCCAATTTTTTGGCACACTCTATTATGCTATCACTATTTTGAAATATGATGCCTGCAAATGAAAAAGGGAAGCATATTTTAACTAACAATATAAAAGGTACCAAATTAAAGCTACCAAACAGATCATATCAAAAATAAGTAACATTTTTAGAATTCTTTACCTAAAGGTTATTATGATACACATACAATATTTTGAAACAGTTTCAAATAAATAGCGATTTAATAAAATACCTAATATAAAAAATTATTATAAAGTAAATATATATCTACATATGGACAAAATAAATAATTAGCATATTAGATAACGTAATGTAGGTACATACAAAAACCTTACAGCTTAAAAATGATTAGGTAAATGTTAATTGAATAAACCAGTACTTATTAGCTAGGGCAGTTATTACCATAACGAAATATGTTTAAACAGAATTTAATAAATAAATTTAGATGCTGCAAACAAGGACACACAAATAAAAATTATACTTAAAACTACATTTAATACAGGTGCTGTTTTTTCCAGTTTCGATTTTATTTTTTGTTCCTGTTCAGTGAGTACTACAATACAGAAAATTCAAGTGTGTGTGTAAAAGATGTTGAAAGTCGGTCCCTCGATCGGAAGGTCCGAAATACGAACTCTATTTTTGATGTGAAACATCTATAGCCGCACGTAAAACCGATTTCTGGCGTGGCGACGCATGCGTCTCTGATTAAACGAATTAAGTAGTCACGATTTGAAATAAATTCGTATTTTTTTTTGTATTTAATGAAAATAAATGTTTATTCAATAAATAGTCATCGTTATCTGGAAAAAAATGGTAATATTTTATTTTATCATTATGACATATTTAGTTCCTATCACAATATGTTCTTTTCTGCATATTACTTTTACAAAATAATGTCGATGTTTCACATCTGCCAGGCGTCCCGTGACGGCTCACATTTTTTTTTCTTTAATTAAGCGTTTTTTAAATATATATATTATCACTTGTTTTAACGGTGAAGAAAAACAAAGTGGCAGTGTGTATTTGTGTAAATTCTATCAATCCGTCCACAAGTGGCCAGCGAAGACTATAGCTTAAACCTCTTACTTTGATAGGAGACTTATTCCCAGTAGTTATACAGTAAAGGTTGACGGCTTTGGTCTCTTTCAGGGCTTCTCAGTGGGCGAGGCTTGTTGGAATTGTGGATGGGAAGACACTTCACTGGGCCGCCTAGTGTGTCAGGATATACTAATCGTGATTATGCGCGCTCAGCGGCCAGTTTTAATCAACTTCACTGGTCTACCCAACGTAGAGTTGGAGACATTTTCTTCGGTACCCATTTTTATATTATTAATAAATAAGTGCGCGGTCTAACGCTCCTTATTAAGAAATCTATCCATTTTTTTGTCTAATTACGATATTTGGTTGGCAAAACGTTACATAGATTGATTTTTAACAACGGGCGTTAAAGAACATCTCTATTATAACACTTGAGAGAGTACTTATTTAATGCACCATTACAGAAAAATAATAATATACTAAATAATAATATAGTTTAAAAAATAAAAACCACGCTAAAATCGTATATTTTCATTGGTTCTTGATAATTGTTCAAAATTTTGAACTAATCTGGCCGTTAAAAGTGGATAAAAATCGAAAAATCTTTGAAGATTCCATGATAGATCAAGCTAATAAAAGCACAGTAAAAAGGGGGACTTTACATTGTACCCTAGACTTTATTCTACTTCTACAGCAAGTAGGTATCACATGCTTTAGACCCGCGTTTCCCAACCTTTGGTCCGCGGACCCCTGGGGCTCCGCGGTGTCATCACTGGACCATACATAAATCGCTCATTAAATGCAAAAGCGCAATTTTTTCAACCACATACCTATGTGAAACGGCATTATCTACTCTTGTTTATCAAAAAAAAAACAAATACAGAAACAGATTACAAGTAGAATCTGATTTGAGATTACCGTATAGTAGCAAAATCAACCCGAATATCCCTGATTTAGTTGCAAAAAAGCAACACCAACCTTAATTTTTTTTTTTCATATTTTTCATAATAAACAGTTATAATTACCTTTTGTATTTGTTTTTTTTTGTATCTTTAATAACTAAAACAAATACCTTATCCGTTTTTTTGCTGTTTATTTTATTAAGGGGGTCCGTGAAAACTGTGATTGTGTTCCTAAGGATCCGTGGACTGAAAAAGGCTGGGAAATGCTGCTTTAGACAGTTTGTCGATTGTCTTGTTAATAAAGTCTTCACTCTTCGTCGTTGATAAGGTCTTCAGTAACCATAAATCCTTTTAAAATATATTTTTGGTGATCGCCTATCACATTATCACTTATTATCGCGGCATGTGAATAAGTATTATTTGATAATACGCTGATAGCATATTAATTACTCGCTATAATTAGCCACAGATAAATGTATCTTGATGTAGATACAAGCTTTTATTGAACTTGCTTTATTATTTAATAAAAGCTTGTAAAGTAGATATGTGAGGGTCAAATACAATAACTGAAATTTTATCCATATACCCGTAACTCATTGAGATAGAATTTTGTACAGTATCTCATATACTATCTATCATCAGTATACCACAGTATAAGGATCTATAATATTTGTACTGTGCCAATACCCAATACACATTTATATTAAAACCAAGTGTGAGACGCAAACACCGCAGTAATTGCGAGATTTATTTCATATTATTTGTAGTTTGCGTTTTTGTTGTTACTTGAAAAAAATGCATTATGATTATAATGCAAATTTGAATCATAAAAGTAACCTTAAGTGATTACTTAAGGTTACTTTTAGTTATTTATTATACCTATGACCGTTCTTACGAGAGCAAAAATATATTGAAAAACACGTTTTTGTATGGCGATCCTTGTTATACCTTATCTTTTATTACTTCTTCGGACATCCGTCTCATATCATATAGATCCCATCA
This sequence comes from Epargyreus clarus clarus, assembly GCA_014595695.2. Classification (NCBI taxonomy): domain Eukaryota; kingdom Metazoa; phylum Arthropoda; class Insecta; order Lepidoptera; family Hesperiidae; genus Epargyreus; species Epargyreus clarus. The sequence goes on along the minus strand of JACTTY020000018.1, from coordinate 1,938,701 downwards.
AAAAGAAAAATGTACAAAAGTGTAAATCTCGCAGATCTACCTACTGCAAAAAGTTACCACATCATGAAAAGCAAAGTCGGTTAATTTATTCAGTAGCAATGTATTGGGGCATCTAACCAAGAACTTGTTCATTCATTATTATCTCATTAATTAACTATAATAACATTTTATTGTGACTGAAACCATATTTCTTAACAATACAGCGAAACAATCACATAAGACAAATTAATCTACATTACTATTTTTATTTAAATAAAGAATAAGAAGCAAGGAACCTACGAATTCCCAACTAAGAGAGGTTATCTATTTGTCGCGTATATATATATATATATTTAAATAACTACTTATCAGTCCGGCAGAGAATCGAACACGGAATCCACTGCGTGTCAAACTGGTATGGTGATCGCTCCACCAGCCATTAAATTCCTCCTCCTCGTAATTTATCAAAGTAACTAAGTGCGCTAAGCAAACTCTAGATAAAAGAAAGTATGGCATCTACCCAAATACTATAATATATAATTATTTATTTTCAGATAATGAGCACATCATATTCTTACTTCAATTTATTACGTCAATATAAATAAGAATTTTGCCTACAATACCAGAGGGAGATAAATTATTGAAGTAATATTCAAGCACATTTTGCTTTGTTGTCGTGTCTAATTTTATAATATCAGCGAGGACCCACTTCGTTACAAATTGATATGTGAAACAGGAAATGCATTGGATACATCCCATGTAGGTACATGCTGAAATTATCATGTATGCACATGACTTGCAAGTTGCTGATACGCCTGGGCACCACCAACTAAGTATTTTAATTCAATATTTGCTTATTACACATTGGAATTACATATTGTTTTATTTTAACCCGACTTCCTAAACAACTTATGTAGGTCAATTATAAGACTACTTGACAATATAGATATCTATTCACATAGGTATGAGGATACCAACTGTTTTAATGTGTATTTTTTTTAACGCGGAGAAATCCTCATGCCTTTTTCCGCCCGGGGAAGTGCAAGGGGTCTGTCGAACTCTTACAGACTAAAACTCCGCGGCGTTCCTCTGGACGTTCGGCGCCAGGTCACGAGAAGCGCTAACATTACATTCGCGGCACAGCGACGTCGACCAGCGCTGATGTTTACGATAGCCACGTCCCGAGAGGGAAGTCCTGCCCCTCTCACCGGTGTGTCTCACCCTAAAAAGATTAGCGTGCAGAACAAGAGCGAGCGTGTGTGCACACGACATCTCGAGCCCTAATAGATCGGAACTGGATTCCCCTGAATCCGCTTCCGCGGGGTCATGGGACTGGGAAAGTGTTGCTTTCAACGAAAGCTGCCCTCCAGCATCTCGTGCGCCTGCGACCAAGCGATTGGGAAGATGCATTATCCTCCCTGGCTCTCTCCACAGCCTCTTTCACGTGCATCACTGGTTTACAGAAGATGCGCACATCCTGCCTCGACTTGTCACTTCTGGCCATAGCCCGAACCGCCGTCGGGAGCGAGAGGTCGGGTCCAAAAACAGAGCTGTGCGCGCTGCCCTCCGCACTCCACGCAGGGCATACCTCCAACGTTTAGTGTGTAATATAATACTTTAAGGCCCGGCGCCCATTATCGGTATCGGCAAGAAAAGGGATCCTTCGGCATCCATACATGCCAGCGCACACTGTCGGAAACTATGCCTTGGCATGCCGCACCGTTTTCAAGCTTGCCGGAGCATCTCAATATCGTATGCTTCGATATTGAGATGCTCTGGCATATCTGTTGCTTCGGCGCCGGCGGCGGCGGCACGGCGGGCGACGGCGTACCGAAGGATCCCGAAGTGTCCCAAAACATCCTTAAAGCTGCCGATGCAGTAGCCTCAAGCATACTGAAGCGGTATTTTTGTTACTACAATCATATATCATGGAAATCTCTACTTTATTGTAATGTATAATGCTTTTTATCACCTAAAATCATCAGCCGTGCCGATGCCGATAATGGGCGCCGGCCCTAACCCTGATCCTTATGCACCATTGCAAATAGAAAAATCCATAGTAAACTGAAGAAATCAAATATACCTAATATACCATGACGGATTTTTAAACAACTCACTATGAGATACTAAACTTGAAAACAAACAATGTAAATTACAGTTCCATAAATATTTTATTTACAAATCAAATTCCCTAAATAATAATAATTTATTTCAATAAATGGATCCTTTGTCTTCTGGCAGAAGGAAATATATGGTTACTGGTCCTTTGGTTGTGTGCACAATTTCTTTGTGTCTTATTAGCTGTGTTGCTGCCAGACCGTATAGCAGGCAGGGAATACCTACAAATATAATATTTCCGATTACCAACTCACGTAAAGACATTGTTTTAAAAGAAATAACTTAAAAATTATTTAGGTATATGGTGCATTATAGATAAATCTTATGGTGAAATTTAAAAAAATGTATATGTTTGTATGACAACTTTACATTGAATTTAAATTCATAATTATTGTTGAAGAGTTTCTAGGCTTAATATTAATTTTTAAATCCACTTTGATTACAGTATCTTTAGACTAGATTCCTCTAGTAATAAAATTAAATGAGGCAATACATTAAAAATAAAATAAGAATTATTATTATGTTGCTTAATTAAAAATGTATATTTTTTTAAATTTTGTACCAACCTAAATTAACAACTTTAATAGCTCTCATAAACTTATCGGAAACACCCAAATCTTCTGCTTGCTTCCTGGAACAGTGATATTTTATGTATGGAAAGCAGCCGGTCCTCAGGATTTGATAGTTGCTACTCCCAACTTTCCAATTAAAATTCGACATACCAAACTGGTCATCCTTCACACTACTGTACTGAAAAAAGTTGAAAAGTAGGTGAGTTTTTAAAATTATTACTTAAGTTTTTCAGAATAATTACCTCAGAAGTGCATGTTTTTCTTTTTGTTGTTGTATTTAACAAGGAATCTACATTAAGCAGTGATGGCCTAAAGGTTTGAAATTCGACCTGTCACACTAGGAGTACAGGGTTCAAATCCCAGGACATCTGATATTTTGATTTATCTGCATTTTACAAATACATGATCACTTGTTTTAATGTTAAAGTAAGATAAGGTTAGAGAATCAACATGTCTCAGTATTTCATAAAAAAGAAATTCTCACAGGTATATGAAATCTTGCATGAATGCATTTAGCTAGTGTGGTATGTTATGGCCATTTTCATCTATTTCAACAACAGTCATTATCATTATAATTGATATTACCTTAACGAAATATGATGTCCAAGGCGGTTCCTTGCACTGCATCAAATATGCAGTTAGTACTTCTGAAGATGTAGGCTTTGATGAAAAGAGTCTATACCGTACGATACAAACATTTAGACATGATTTGCCAAATATACCTGTAGACCGGGAAATAATCATTGGATTCGTGAAATCTTTTTTAGATTTGCTTCTAACCAATTACGTAAACGTGAGACGAAATATTTTGTGGACACTTGTAAATACAGATGATTATGGCGTTTTCGGCCCACAAGCCGGTTATTTAAAAACATATACTACTGAGTGATGATATATAAACATTTAATATTAGCATCTAAATTAATATGATACTAAATCTTTTAAACACACAGTTTCAAATATTATAAATAGATTTTTAAATCTATATCTTGATCCTGTTCAATGTTTATATAATGTCAAAGTCAAACTGCCAATCGACATGACAATTCAATGTCATTCAGTATGACACTTCCTATGATACGGCTAAAATAATAAGATGATTATGCCTACAAAATTAGATTCTATTCTCTGCGCGGTATAGTATAGGTATAGGTTTGTAGTTGAAAGTAATTATTTATCACTACGTTTTACCTACGGCTTCGCTCGCATTTAAAGGTTTTTATCTATCCCTCGGGTACGGATTTTTTTATTCGAGATAAAAACGCCTTTGCCCCCTGACGTGTGTAGAAACATTCATTACAATCAGTTATCTTTCTCTGACGTGACGGAAGGTGTAGCAAACAAACAAACTCACATTAACATCTATTTTGTTTGGATTCCAACATCATCTACTATAATATTTAAAATGAAATATCCACATACATAGTTTAAAATAAAACAATAGAATATCTGAAATAAAAACAAAAGCTGCTCTTTTGGCATATTTTATTAAAAAATAGAATGTCTTCATCATAATTATAAAACTTAATTTCATCAAACATTTTGAATAATAATAACAAGAACAACAGTAGTACCATTTTTGAAGAAATTGAGAAACATTTATGTAGTAAAAAGTACAAAGGAGAGGTAACGATCAAAACACAAGAGTGAGTGAATTTGCAACTCAATTTGTTTACGAAAATTGTTGTGATGCAGTTCAAATCGTCTGATTCCACATCACAGAAATGCGCGATGCGAATGAATTCGCAAGTAATTGCCATCGCATCATTTATGTGTTTCAATCGTAATGCCAAAAGGTTGAGTTGGTAAAGTTGAATATCTTTGGGTTGTTCATTTCAGAAGTACAGATTATATTAGTGTAGAATACATCCGTATCCATATGCCAAGGTTCTGTGCATTGGGTACCACAGGTACATTGTACAATGGACAACAAAGCATATTAATACCCCGACCCATAATGGTTTAAAATCACCATTAAAAGTCTACTCTATCAAAGCGCAATGATTACCACTTTGCCAGGTTTAAAGGGTTTTATCATAATATTTCTTGTACTTGTTTAAACACTGATACAAAAAAATATTGCTTTTTTTCAATGTATTTATACTTTTATATAATTTTTTCTATCTGTTCATCGTTGTAAATGAGCAATATCTTAAATGAGCAATAACTAACCCAAATATCAAACGAAATTGTCAAAATGTAAACAACATGTTTCCACTAAACCAAACCATTGAGTTTACGATCACATGATAAAATTATAAGTTCACATAATTTCATTGTGAATTATTAAGAAGGTTTAATAATTGATTGATTACATTTTATGTAATCTATTACCATGACTATAACATATTATGATACACGATTTTTAAAAACAGTCAAATCATATTATCATCATTTTAGGGCACATTGGATTTTTTTACATTAATCACAAGTTACTAACTACCTTATAATAAGTTATAACTAAACTAATTGATTCTTATAAATAATTTGGTAGAAAAATGTTGTTTTTTATCAATTTTATATGTCATATATTTTGTGTATACTTTAAGTATGCATACATACGATCATACATTATTAAAACTAAAATACGTTAAACCAATAAAATTCATTAAATACTAAATTGTGTTAAATGTACAAAATATGAGCTTTTGATAAAACGATGATAAAATAATTGTAACCTATGCATACGAAAATGACACAATTTACAAAAAATGCCTATCATCAGTCATACTAAATAAAGTAATAAAACTAACACCTACTAACTAAAAACAACGTGTTTGCTATAAAAATGTCGGAAATGTATATGCTAATAAGAACTACAATGTTGAATAAGTGTCCTAGACATCAACAGTGCCAATATGTCAGAAAATATATGGAAAAATATCACCATAAAAGACACTATACCGTAAACATTAATAAAAGTTTCGGTATAAACTTTCGTTTCTTTTATGGTTTTGAAACCTCCCAAAAGGTGCCCGTCAAAGTATAACGACTGCTATTTAATGATAACCGGGCCTTGCAGCTTAACATACTGTCCGAAAGGCGAAAATATGTATAGATAAACGAAGGAGTCACCCATGCAATTGTTTAAAAGTGTAGTGCAATTGAAATCTACACAATTCTCGAGGCTACATATGCTTTGCTGACATATTTCAATAAAATACATTTAAAACATAATCCAATGCTTCAATTTCACACACAATTTCGATGACACTTTATATGTCATATTTTTTGGTTCTAAAACTTAATGTACTATTTATAATGTACCTATGTATGTCTCCAGACTCCAGACACCATATGTATTAGACGCGGTTGGCGGCAAAACAAAATCGTTCCATACAATGTGTTTAAACGTATTTATATCTTCGTAGCGCAATCGCGCAGACATGAGCCGTGCCTATCATAATATTTTATTGAAAAAATATTAGACTTTATCTAACACGACACGTATAGTGTCTAAAATATAATTAGCCTTAGTCTATGAAGACTAACTATCATGGAACCAAGGGTCAGCGACTGCAGATTTTCATATATCATGTCTTAATAAAAAATGTAATCTTAATTAGCAGCGCTAAATGTATCTCGCTCACACATTATAGAAAATGAACGAGAAAGCAACAACGACAACACGAACCAACATAGTCGACAATCATACAGTTGTAACGTGTCTACTATCTCAGATATATATTTTTTTACAACTTTTCATCTTTTATTCAGCCTCTTAAGACATGAATTTATAAAAATCGTCTTAGTACGTTATAAAGAACTATGTACTATACAAAATTGCATGTTTTAAATCTACATATTTCATCTTTAGCTTTATTATTTAATAAAGTAGAAAAACAGTGAGATTAACAAAATTGAAATTGAAATCCATGGCTTCAAAATACACGATACGAAATCAAAAACAAAATATTTTAATTTAAGTCTCAACGGTTGGACCGATATTAACGGGACATTCACTTATTTATGAACTATACAATTAGTAACGTAATCTTATTTACTCAGAAAATACATAGTCTAATCAATAAAAGCATGTGTATTTATGGAAGATTGTAAGAAGTTATACTTCTTTGGCATAATTAATAAAAAAAAATATGTGTTACATCAACGCGCGCAACAACGTCTCACTCTAATCGTACACTTTATTTTTCCCAAAAGAAGTAAAACTTCGAAAAATAGTTTAGGGAGGGAATAGCCAGTAATGACCATTCCTATTACAAGTTCGTTACGATGATGTCTGAGCGATAGTCGTCCGAATGATGTTGGCCGCTTCCGCCTCCCCTATACTGTCTAGGATTTGCGCCAGCGATTCGGGGCTCATATGTTCATCATATTTCTGCAATAAAATCACAGTATTAGTTTAGTTTATTTTTGCATAATCAATACGATAATATGAAAAATGGCTTTGCTTAATATTTAATTATGATGAAATTTTTTTGAATATGAATAAAAGACTTAAGTTCATTCTTTAAACTAGTACTCTAAATGTTATCTAGATGTGGATCAAATATATTATACACAGAAGATGATTTTTTTTCAACTCAATGTGAAATATGAAAAAAATTTAAAGGAGGAAAGAGGATAATTTACATAAATATAAAACTAAAACTATATCATAATGAAAAAGATTAATTTCATCAATAAATAATGTTATCTTTAGATTATGGATCTTATTTGTTCTACAGTAACTTTGAAAAGTCAATCATAGAGTTGTTACTTCTGATATTCAGATTCAGATTCCGATACAGTATACGTGATGTAGTTGTAATTTTAGCACGGCTTCCATGACTATCATTATTCCGGGACACAAACGATCTCTGCTGATGTTGCATTGTCAAAAATGTCAAAATACACGTGGCCGACTGACTGATAATGCATTGACGAAAACTGAACAGACGTCGTACGCTCGACGCACTAACGCATTATCTGTGTTACCTTCGGTTTCGATGGCTAAGCGCTTGGGAGCGAGCCTGGTGGCGCGCGCGGCAGGCGGCGGGGGAGCGGGGTCGGTTACCTGCAGGTGGTCGAGCAGGTCGCGCGCGGGGCTGGCGGCGGCGGCGAGGCGGTGCGGCGGCGGCGCGCGCGGCAGGCGGCGGGGGAGCGGGGTCGGTTACCTGCAGGTGGTCGAGCAGGTCGCGCGCGGGGCTGGCGGCGGCGGCGAGGCGGTGCGGCGGCGGCGCGCGCGGCAGGCGGCGGGGGAGCGGGGTCGGTTACCTGCAGGTGGTCGAGCAGGTCGCGCGCGGGGCTGGCGGCGGCGGCGAGGCGGTGCGGCGGCGGCGCGCGCGGCAGGCGGCGGGGGAGCGGGGTCGGTTACCTGCAGGTGGTCGAGCAGGTCGCGCGCGGGGCTGGCGGCGGCGGCGAGGCGGTGCGGCGGCGGCGCGCGCGGCAGGCGGCGGGGGAGCGGGGTCGGTTACCTGCAGGTGGTCGAGCAGGTCGCGCGCGGGGCTGGCGGCGGCGGCGAGGCGGTGCGGCGGCGGCGCGCGCGGCAGGCGGCGGGCCAGCGCGCGCCAGCCGCCCGACGCGTCCAGCGCGCGCGACAACGTCCGTGCGCACTGCCGCAGCACACTCGCCTCCTCGTACCCCTCCTGCACACACAACACCTGTCACTTAGTGCACTGTAACTAGTCACGTTCAAAAAATACAAAAAATATTTATTTGTAGAATAAGGGGTATACATCCAAGGGGCGGGGACGGTTGTCCCCTATATCGACCTAGAGATTCAAAAACTTACTAAATTGCATTTATTAAAAATGTAGCAATAAAAAACGTCTTATACATTGGATTTCTAACAAATAAGTAATGCAGTCTCAAAAATATTTGAAGAAGAAGATATTGAAATGTGAAAGAATTGTGACAATCAGTAACTTATAAATCACGTAACAAACCATGCCTCATCCCGAAGTATAAAAACCCTTTTAACCAACTATAAATATGTCCATCTATAAAATGACTGACCAAAGTAAAACAATAAATTATATAATATTAAATTTACTCACACCATCGTCAGCTGATTCATATTCGTCTTCCGGTTCGGATTTGATTTCCAAGTTGTCTTCGCGCAAAGTTTTGAACGACACATACTTCTGCATAAGCTCAAACATTTCTGGCTTGTCGGTACATAGTTTCCATGCGGGTTTGTTGAATTCCTCGTGTTTCATGGGGTCGGCCTGCAATCACCATCAATATTGTTAATAAATATTTTTTTCTTTTATTTATGTAAACCTTTTTGGCTTGACTGCTACGACTTGGCTCCATGCTTATTTAAGGTTGTGTATAGACTGAATTTTCTAAAGTTAATTATTAAGTTAATTTTCTAATCTTTGTTAGAATATTGCAGTCCGGTCTGGAGTCCGACATATGCCGTGCATATCCATCGATTAGAAAGACTTCAAAAACAATTTCTCTATCACCTCTCTTACTCAAATAATCTCTGTCGTAATTTAAAATCCTACGACTCTAGACTTGCTCACTTTAAAATGACGTCACTAGAAGAAAGGCGTAACATTGCTGATATCGTGTATTTGCACAAGTTAATCACTGGTATAGTCGATAGTCCTGATCTGCTTAATAAAATTAACCTAGCTGTCCCACGCCCTAATAGCCGTCTTCATAATAGAACAACATTCAAACTACCAATCTGTCGCACAAATTATGGACAACACTCTGCCTTTTATCGAATGTGCTCAGGATATAACAAAATTTGCAGCGACCTCGATATTTTTGGTGCATCAATAATGTCAATCAAAAATTACTTTATTTCACTAAAATCAAATAATAGCTGTTAAGTAGATATATTATGTTATGTTTGTCTTTATTAATATTGTTTTTAAGTATATTGCTTTTAACCTTTGTTAAAAAAAAAAAAATTAAAGAATTTATTTTGTATTTCTGAAGTGTAATCAAAAACTTTCTAATGCATGTAGTGTTCACTTCTAGAAGGACTTACCACTAAAAAGTCAGTTTTTGTAAAGTAGCATATACTTATGTTTGTTGTAATGTGTTATGTCCAGTTTAGTGAACCAATAAAGAAAAAAAAAAAAAAAAAAAAAAGTTAAAAATATTATCTATCTCGGCTTTTTACTTTATTAAATATAAATATAACTATACAAACCTTATTGTCAAGAAGCAACTTCATAATTTCTAATGAATGTTCTTTCTGTTCTCCGCCACAGACAATTTGCAGAGCTGTGTTGCCTTGTCCGTCTATGGCATCGATTTCCCCCTGTAATATAGAATTAAGTAAATGTTTTTCGTGAAAGTGTTTGTCTTTTAATTTTTTTACTTATTATAATAATTATTTTTAATTGAGATTTTGTAGTAGATAAATTTTAGGTATTTTTTTTTTTAATTATATGCTATTGGGGCATAGTTTAGAGTCATTTAAGCATAGTGAAATCAGTGTAAGTGTGTTAACGATAGATTAATACGCTGTAGTGAATTGATAGCACTACCGCGTATTCTGTACTCAGGACTGTTTGAGTTATGTAGCGTAGTTTAGAGCGGCGTAGTGCGATGTCACAATGTAGTGCTAGTGTAGCAGTGTGGTGTGGTGTAGCGTAGTAAATGCATTCTTACTCGGGGTAGTGTGACGTAATGTAGAGAATAGTATAGTGTGAATGGGTACGAAGCAGTTGTGTAATGTAATAATTAACGTAGTGCCGTGTGGTGCACTGCGATACAGTTCTGTCATATTAGATGGCTAAGTAGACTAAGAATGTGATGTGTGACTAAGTATTTTAATTCAAAAATTCCGGAGGGTATTCACCGTCTTGAGAATTTGCCCGGGCAACGAGGGTACCCTCTATACCGAATACACCCCCACATTGCAAACGCAGTCGCGGCACATGAGAGGCTAGGTGGGTAAGGCGTCCCCTGTAATGTATATAATGTATGCGATACAGTGTAGAGCGTTGCAATGTAATGTAGTGGAGTGTAATAGGGCGCAGTGTAGCGCGGTGCGGTGCGGTGCGTACCGGCGGCAGGTGGTGCGCGAGCGCGCGCGCGGCGGGCAGCGCGCCGTCGTACGCGGCGAGGTGCAGCGCCGTGCGCGCCGCCGCGTCCCGCGCGCCCCGCGCCGCGCCCCGCGCCAGCAGCGCGCGCGCGCCGCGCTCCGACCAGTGCACCGCCGCCAGGTGCAGCGCCGTCTGCTTCTCTGAGAACGACGTACAGTATTAGTATATACGGCGCCCCTGGTGGCCTGCCCCAGAACTACTCGTTGGTTTTACATACATACCTATAGATACCTATTATATATTTATTATTCGACTAATTATTGGCAATTCTAATTTTCGATTATTTAAAAGTTAATCGATTATGATTTCTTCCGAATGCCTTGAAGCCGCAAGCTCTAGCCGTCACGTGGTCGTAAACTGCCTACTACAAAGTTAGTTAAAAACATTAATGATATTAGGAAGACATGTGTCAAAATGTGCCGATTAAATTGTGACGACTATAGCTTGTTGTAGTTCGCGCCAAACAACTAGTCCGCTCTGAATATAGAAACGAATCGCGTCAAAAATTTATATGACACAATACTTAACACTTTTTGTCATATTGAATTTAGACTGTACACTATAGACTGTACTCTCATTTCCTTTTTCTTATAAAAGCAAGAATTAAGCTGACACATTTATTCCAATTCAAAAGTTTGTTTATTAATTTCAACTAATTTTTAAAATCTTGCAATAGATTTCAACCGGACATTTTACGAAAAATATACATATAACCTTCTACTATATAACAAATTAATTCTAAAATCTAATCGTAACAATTTTTCTCACCATTGTTATATGCATTGATGTCGAAGCTCACGTTATTGTCCCTAATAGCGTCGAGTAACGGCACGAGGCAGGTTTGGTATATAACGGCGTAATGCACGGCGTTATTACCGTCGTTATCTTCAGCCATCGGGTCACAACCTACACAAAAACAACAAAAATACGATTTTATCTATGATTAAAAAAGATAATAATGGGATGAAAGTCTCATGATTAAACGTTTAAAATATATGTTATAAAGCCAAAAATTTTATTGTCTGTCATTTCAGTGACAATTATTAAAAAATTCTAATGGATTCTTTTAGACCATTTTTCACCGTAGGAACATTGATGCCACCTAACCTAACCAAACATATATGTATAAACAAATAGTACATGAAAATAATTATTTTATGAAGAAATTGTTTCAAAACAATTTTAAAATCTATTTACACCTATCGTATAATTGGAGAACAATATTAATTGATGTAGAATGTAATAGATATCATACCTTTTGATACAAGGAAAGTGACGAGTTTCGGCAAATCATTTTCGACGGCGAGGTGTAGAATGGTTTTCATGCGATGGTTCCTCAGGTTGAGCAAGTGTGTCATTCTCATGTTGTGAATCAGCTTCACTATGAACTCCAAACTTGGTTGATTGCTGCACAGTGTCATGTGGAGGAAGCTGCACGAAAATATATTAGGTTTTCAATATAAATTATAGGGTTAGCTGATGAGCAGTTCAACTGATGGTAACTGCCGCCCATGGACATCTATAAAGAAACCCAGGTAGTATTGGTATTTGTCTAAAGTCGGTCGCAGATGCATTGCTCAGAGCTAAGAACACTTCGTGTAAAAGTCTCTTCTTCGCCACGGCCCTTACAAGCCAGAACACGTCACATAACAGTATCGTTATTAGAAATATAGACGTGTCTGTGAAGTCGAAACGCGAAGGATTCTACCACAAACATTGAACCCAATCATGAAAACACAATCATTTGAAGGTGGTAGAACCCTTTGTGGTTCGACTCCGGCGGCACCACCGCCACACCTATTTCTACCTAATAACAGCAATGTTAAGCGCTGCTGTGTTCCGGTTTGAAGGGTGTGGTAAGGGAGACAGACTTTTCCGAGGCGTTCCAGCTTAGTCCTCAGGGGTAGCGGCGCATCTGTGGCCGACCTCAGGTAGGAATATGTAATCCTATCTGGGGTTGATTACAGATGTCCATGGGCGGCAGTAGCCACTTACCATCAGGTGGACTGCATGCTCGTCTGCCACTCTTATATTATAAAAAAAAAAAAAAAAAAAATTCAACACAAACATTGAATTCGGGTCACTTTTAGTTTAATTTATTAATAGATATAGTCCGCGAGGTCTAAACCACAGTACAAATATAAAGATCCTTAAACTGTGTCTAAGCTGAGCTTTGCATTTGTGTGAGTGAGTGCACATGGATAGTGTAGGTGTTAAATCAGAATACGTCTTTTCATTGATTTAAACCGGTTTATACTGTTTTTTGGCAATCGTGCATCTTCCTCACTTCTTGTACTGGTAGCAGAATTGTTTAATTTTTAATATTTTGTTTTTGTGTTCGATTTTTTAGTAAAATGGTATCCAATATTAATAAACGAATAATTTAAAATATCAAAAATATTTTATTTGTTGAAATGTAATTTAAAATAATACAAATATTTTTTATTAACTAAAAATGAAACGTACTACTACTATAATACTTTGTACAATTCACGAAATTGAAACTCATAAAAAATGTGAAGACAGATTAAAAATATAAAAATAAGAAAATAAACTTTGTAGCTGTTAAATCCAATTTCCAATCTAAATTTTTCTGCATTGTATAATTTTCAAATCACAGACTTAGTTCTAATTCTATCCAGACGTTCGCGAAAAATATCGCGATAAGCTCTTATCATAAAATTGTACAATGTAACAAAATGGTGGGTTTAAATACTACAAAGTAAATAAATTTAATTAATTTCATTGTATATTGTAAAAACATATTTTTACTATATTTTTTTAAACAACAATAGCTCTTCAACTATGTACCTAACTAAAATGATAAGATTTACTTTTGAAAGTTTTTTATCTGACTCTACTTTTGTGTTCACTCACACTAATGCAAAGCTCACCTTAGACCTCGCGGACTATACATACTTCCGCACAGTAAGGCGAAATAATTACAATAACAAAACATCGAATTCAATTTACTATCACATCAAGAGAAAATACTATAAATAAAATTATAAAACACACCTTGCATACACACGAGCATGCACGCACACACGCATCCACACGGACACGCCTAGTCATGCGCACGCATACGCACACCCACAAGTACACGCACACGCACACCTATTTCAATTAGTAGAGGAAACTTAGGTATAACATTGATAAGTAATAAACAAATATTTTTTAACGACTTTATTAAAGAAAATGTAGAAAATGTATTAAAAGCTAAAAGATATCGGTGGGTCCTAGGTACATTAAGATAAATAAATAAAAGTTTGGAAAATCCAAAAGTGCACGACTCATAATGCTCATTTAATTATGAAATATAAAAAAAAAAAAAACTTAAGTCGTTCAAAATTAATTGCCGAAAAAACAGCTGTAGTAGGAAGAAGGTACTGCACAAGCGCCCCTGGAATAAATGTACATAATATCTATAGATATACAGTCTTGTAGTTTTCGTTTTTTATTAATTGCAATTAAACGAAACTCAATTAATTAATCATTCGCATTCAGTGACCTACAATCGTCGATTAGAATTTTTTAAAAAAAAATTTAACTCAAATGATGGAGTTTTTCACAAGTTACAGTGTTTTCAGGTTTCACACATGACGGACAGGAAAATTTTTTGACCTATTTTGGTGTTTTTTTCCAATTCTATTGCAGTAAATCAATTTTTAAAAAGTATGGAATTAATCTCCATTAAATTATCTCGACAATAGTATGCAAAATATCTTGATTCCGTGAACTATCAAGGCTATAATAATAAAAATAGCCGCCAATATGAAGCGAAAAAAATTTTTCGATCGTAAAGCACTGTCTGATGCTTCGCATCATGAGTCGTGCAAAAGGTAAATAAAACGTGGTGACTATACGCCATTACGCCACTCTCATTAGTCTAGCGCATTGATCAACCAAAAATAAAATGTTTTTTCTAACTCTCGCACGGCAACTAAATTCCTCAAACCAATCGGTAGACTGTCATACCACTCGCACTTCTCAGATTTATTACCTTCATATCACAAACTAAGCAACTGTAAACGCTCTTTAAAAATACCTTATAGTGTAACATGGTATATTTAATTCTACACTCTTTTCCACATAACATCAGTGGAGAATTTACTCTAAACAGCTTAAAATAATAATAAATATAGTTCAAAAAACTAAAAAACACGCTTTTGTGATAAAATCGACTAAAAAGCTTTCGGTATTCTATTCCATTCTTTCATACATGCAGGGTAAGATAAAGATGTATGTTGATCTCTTTCTACTGAAAAACGGAGTTACTCACTGACAAACATACAAGTGAAAAAAGAAAAGCGTGTAAAAAGAAGGTTAACTTACGTATCACCATTAGAAAGCCGCATTTCGAAAAGCCTCTCGAGCTTTTCCCGGACAACTTGCTTCTTGTAGCCCGATTTGTTTCTTATAATCTCGCAGAGCTCCTTAACTAGCTGTTAAATACACAGACCTTTGACTTGGAGTGACTGCTAGAAGGACACGTTTAATAAATATTGTGACCATAAGGGACCTAGAGATACTGGTAGTTTCAGCTTTACTCGAGTTTATTTCTTAAATATGTCAACAGATTGCAGTGCGTTGACGACACGATGACGGCGACTCGAAGAAGAACCACTGCAACCAGCTGACACAAACAAGAAATAAATACGAGTATTACCAAAACTACATCTATCCATAAAATAGGGTGTCGAGTTCAGAAGGTAATAAGTATGTTAGGAGAGCTTCAATCGTACAAGATAAAGCAATATACATAAATATGATGAAAAATTAAAATATTATAATAAATAAATGTTTATTACACCGATTACATTAACAATATCTAAGACAGAAATTCAAGTTTACACAACATATAAATTTTATATTGTTTCTTAAAACCTAACTACGTAGGTATATTACTTATTTTTAATAACAAAACAAAATCATCTTAGTTTTAAGAATATAAATCTATACATAAACTACACAAACATAAAAAGAATTAATAACATATAAAACATACAACATATAAAAAATTAAGTCAAAGATTAAAAAAAAGACGGTATAGTGAGTAGTGTGCATGATCACAGCTATCTTAAAGTATGTCCTTCAACCCAGCCACTCTCAATAAAACGCCTGCATATTTCGGCTGCGGGAATTAACGTTCTCATTTAGCGAAACTATATCTTCATTAAAATAGACCAACCCAATAATAAAAGTATCATAGCCACACAAAAAAACATCTTTCAGGCCCAGAGCTCAGTCCATGTGTAATATACGTTTTTGGAGTCGCTGAATACGAAGGAGAGTTGCATTAATCCCTCAGGTTTTGAATAGCTTAAAAAACTGGTATTGTGAACAACGAAGCCATTGTGGTGACTATACGCAGCTCATCAAGAAATGATACTTCTGAATCACGCTGTGACGAATTTGCGACACTCCTCAAGAGATGACGCTTCCGAATCACGCTATCTCCAAACTAAGACTTGGAGAAGCGACGCTGCACGGTACGCCTGCTGCTGGACCATATAACCTTATAATCCGAGTTTGCAACTCTTAACCCGATCAACCAAATCCTTTATACAATGTTTAAATTAATTATATGATGATATAACCTCATAAGTCCACGATCAAGGAAGTAAATCGCAGGCAATCTGTATTATTGCTAAACATCAAATAACCATCCACGTCGATACTAAGGAGCCGACCCGACGCCATAGATATTTCACCGCCTTGTAATTGAAGGAAGCCATTAAATGGCTTAAACGACTGACAATGTGTCAGCCATTGAATGGCTGTCTTGGTGTAATTTACGCGGAACAATTCCGACATGTGCAGGTAAGTGGTGCAAAAGCACGAAATCGAAGAAAAAGTGCGGAGAAATATCGTTTCAGTCGTAAATGATCTAAAATCTACATTTTTTAATACTTTTTCAAACACGAAAATAGATGACAGTGACAATTTCAATTGTCAAAACAGGTTACATTTTCTTGTTGGGAAGTAATCTTTACTAATCTATGTCCTACGCACGGTAAAATCGCGGAATTCCAGGAACTTAAAAACGTGTAATAAACACGATCTGTCCTCTGGGCCCCAAAGGCAATCTTTCTGTGTGGCTGCGATGACGTTTATTATAAGTGATCAGTCTGTAATGATATTTTTGTCTCAAGGTAGGATTATTTGGCCCTTTACTTCAGTCACGAACCGAATCTTTATTTATATTGCATCCAATCAATACAGTTTAGTATAAAAACAACATTGGAATACAAAGTTTATTTTAATCAAATTTGAATTAACAAATTTGATTGTCGTCATAACATTTGTTAAGACAGTAAAGGGTTCACCAGGGTGATACTACAAAAAATACCCATAATAAGAAATAATGTGTTCTCAATTTTATATATAATAATGGCCGCATGCCGAAACTTTAATGTCTAGGATATATTAATATTTAATTTATGCAATCGTCATTTTTCTTTAGTTATGAACTATGCACCGTAGATTGAATTTACCAAAACTTGAATAGTAAAGTGGATTGTTACATACATATATTTTGCAACACAATATTCTACCCTCACCAGTTCTACCACCTTCAATGCAATAGAAGCAATAAATTACCTTTTTCACTTCGATGCCATCTTCAGACGTGTAATAGGCGGTGTATTCGCTGTTTTTGTTCCCTTTTATCGGTACTTCATCGTCGATCATCATTGCTGAGGGACTTGACGCTTCCGAGGCTAATGGTCTCTTCGAATCCTGTTCAAAATATAAGTACATACTATCGAACCATCGCACTCAGCACAACAATTAACCATTTTTTTATATAATACGGAATTAGCAAAGGAGCATTCAGTCCACCTGATGGGGAGTGGCTACTGCCGGCCATAGTTATCTGTGGTCAACCGCCGATAAGATTACATTCCTAGCTGAGGTTGGCTACAGATGCGTTGCTACCTCTGAGGACTAAGTTGGAACCCGTTAGATAATTATATTTCCCTCATCGCACCCTTCAAAGCGGAATTTTCGTCCCGCTTTGAAGTTTTCGAAACTTTTCGTCCGTCGTATTCTGATGTGAGTGAGGATAAGCACACATACTTACAAAAGTGGGAACCAACTTATTCCCCAAGTATATTAAACAACACATCTTCATTTCTTTTCAGTAACACTTCACACAAGTGAATTCCTTTTTACATTGTAAATCATAAGTATAAACCATTCATATCCTAAAGCATAAAAGGATTTGCAACAAATATGGCTTTGTTAAATGATCAATACAGTTGCAAATAAATTTCTTGCAGGAATATATCCAAAAATATGATACGCATTTGTTGGAATCATTATAATGTGTACCTTTATTCTTTTTATCAAATCACACTTACATTGATGGCAATGTAAGGCAGACACTTATATGTCAGTATGGCGAAAAGTGTGTTTTATATATAAACATATGTATATTATTTGTGAATTGATACAAACCTTAGCTCGCCCGGAGTCCGACGTTAACATTGTCATTCCGATTAACTGAAAAAAAAATGTGTAAATGTGTTAATTAAGTGTTATATTTTTCTTTAAAATGAGATTTTTCCTTTATATTGCCATTTATCAATACTTTCACAATTTATAAGCGATACTGACCAATGGCAAAGTAGAACAGGTGTGTTTTATTCCTAAATGTATCATGATTCTTAGACAGAAAAATATTATTACTTAAATGGATTGATATAATCATCAACTTACCGGGAAACTGTCGTTGAATGGTCTCATGTAATCTGTAACAAAAAAGAAAGACTCAAATACTATTACTTAATTGTTGAAAAGAGTATAAACTTTAATAATAATTACTAGTTTTCTCTTGGAGATCGAAATGATGACACAATCATTATGAAAAAATAAATCATTTTAGGATTTATTTATTGATGTACACTGTTAGCAATTAGCACAAAAGAAAACAAACAACGAAAATTGGTTAAAAAATGTCTTCTCCTAAGCCCGTTATTAATTTTATCATTTTTCATGCTATATTCAATGTCTGTTAAAGGTTTTAAAAATTTTCCTCCACTAGACATTGTCAAATTTAGATTTTTGGTAGGCAAGAATTCGATAGATCGAGTATGAATAACGGACAAAAACCGTTTTGTCTTAACCTATTAACCTAATTAACTTACCATTATTAAACATCTCATGGAAGCGGCTACGTTCCTCCGGTGGAATACTGCCATTCACGATGTTATCCAGTTCCGTGGAGTTGAGCTGCAGCTCGGGTGGGCCCACCGAGCTGTAGTGCTGAGCGAGTGGCGCGGCGAGTGGCGCGGAGAGTGGCGCGGCGAGTGGCGCGGAGAGCGGCGCGGCGAGAGGCGCGGGGGACAGCGACACGGCGCCGCTCACGTCGTGCATCAGCGCGTTCGCCATCGGGTTGTCGCTCGTTGCGAACGCTTGCGGGATGCGCGGTATCTGGACACAATCACAGTGGCCATGACGATCAATTAGGGAACGTACTCATACTACGTGACCCATTTTCGGGGAGGTAAGTATATTAAAATATCACGCTGAGTCACAAGAGCCGGCTTAGATGTCACGTAGTCGGATTCATCGAGACAAATCTCGCGCTTTTTTACTATATTTGAATATCGTGCGGAGTGTTTAGTGCTTCTTAAACTCTCAGTTGGTGGCGCTGACGGTCATATGTCGCAACGTCAGCTGATTGAATGAAAACAGACAGAATGCTACAGGCGTATACAACAATGTCGTTGTACGATCGGCTGTATAAACCTTCACAAAAAATTCACATTCGCAATACTACATAAAAAAATTGAGATGTGTCTTAGCATATACTACGGGTGATCACCGGGGGAGGGAGAGGTCGAAAAATATTAAATAATAGGTCACGCAGTATGGCTACGTTCCCTTATATAACACGCTTCTAGAGGTAATGAAGGTTTAGCAAAGGGAGATCTCCCAGGCTGTATGATCATAAACGGGGAGCGGCCGAGCTCCGAGAGTGTCAGTTCGGTGCTTGTATATGCAAGCTGCTGAGAAAACTTCGATAGCATTATTCAGGATATGCGTATTCAGTAGTCAATGGCGACATCTCTTGACTAGTGGTGGGAAGTCGCCACACACATACGCATCTAGTGTTACTTAATATCATATTATTTTGATATATTGGTGAAATGTTTCTACGCAAAAAATAATCAAAGCCCGCGCATCAACGAACGAAAGGTTGTTCAATAAACATCAATAATCATTACGTAATAATGTAGCAAGTGAATACTTACATTATTGGCATATGCATTTAAATCTACCATCTGTTCGGCATTCAATGCATCCAAGTTAGAAATTGTATGTTGATTCTGAAAACAAAATCATTATGTTTTGTTAAATTTTCCTAATTATTTTTGTTTTAAGAACCACCAAACCACCAATGTATTTAAAACGTTTTTTTTTATCATTTTATCAATACCTCATATAAAATTATGAATAGATTCTTACATTAACTGCTTGCACTGCAGTTGGCAACTCCATGCTGTTAAGAGATCCACCTGAAAGTAAGAATAGCATATTTTATTTTATAATAATACGGCAAATTAAT
Source organism: Epargyreus clarus clarus (assembly GCA_014595695.2). NCBI lineage: Eukaryota > Metazoa > Arthropoda > Insecta > Lepidoptera > Hesperiidae > Epargyreus > Epargyreus clarus. The sequence continues at coordinate 1,918,443 of JACTTY020000018.1, read as the reverse complement.
AAAGAGCATAAGAAAAGACTAATAATAATAATAATGCTAAATAACATTTTCTGCCAGCCAACCTTAGGGATGTGCAGAAGAACTAAAGGTGGTACAAATATATTAAAGATATCAAAATAAGGAAAGAAAATAGGATTGCACTCTGGAAGTGAAAACTTTTGAAACCTAACCTGAATAATAAAATATAATTAATAAAATGAAACTGACACCGGATGACAACTTGACTTTTGCAGTTTGCTGCGGTCTTACGAATTTTCGATCAGGCCACGTGTCCTGACGCGAGTTCAACATTATTTACCAATCACAAAAAATGCACAACGCTAAAGAAGTTTTCACTTCAAAAAAACCTTCCTTAAAGTGAGTAATACCACAAACCTGATGAACTATTAATCGAGGAGTACGAGGAGTTTGCTTTCCTCTTCTTGTTCTGCCTGTAAACCGGGTCCGCTTTGTACGTGAACTCGCGCGGCTCGCTCGTGCGCCCGTCCGACGGCCGCACCAACTCCACGAACACCTTCACGTCGCTCGCTATTTGCAAGTCCTTGTACTTCGGCGTCCTGGGAGCAACGATTGCCTTTATGCGTGTTTTTATGAAATAAGCATATATATCTCACCGCCTTGTAATTGAAGGAAGCCATTAAATAGCTTAAACGGCTGACAATGTGTCAGCCATTTAACGGCTTTCATGGTGTAATTTACGCGGAACAATGCCGACATGTCCAGTTAGGTGGTGCAAATAAAACGGAAATCGAAGAAAAAGCGCGGAGATATATCGTTTTATTCGTAAATGATCTTAAAACTACATTTTTTAAATATTTTTCAAACACGAAAATAGATGACAGTGGCAATTTCAATTGTCAAAACTGGTTACATTTTCTTATTACCAGTGAGTAACCTTTTCTTATCTATGGAAATAAGGTAGCAAACACTCAACAAACGATCGTGCAGTCTATATCATGGCCTATCACCCAAGATCATCCATAATCAATCAAATCAAATCAAATCTCTTTATTTGTCTTTGTTTATCAATCCCACATAAAATGAGAGTCCTAAATAACGTAGACTACGGATGCGTTGCTTCATCTGGCATAACGCTTCAGTTAGTGTTTCTAGGCAAAAATAAGTATGGCGGTAGGGCGCCCGAGATAATTATACATCTTCACGTACTTTATGATAAAAGAGTTTTTTATTTTTACTGTAACATATATTATGTTATGTCGATCTCAGTAACCATCTACAACTGCAGAGAGATTATACAATTATACGAGTAGTATTTTAATAGTGAAAGAAAAACCCGCAAAGATACCCCACCCCTCTCACTCTAAAAAGACATCGGTGCCAACAGTGGCACAGTAATGAGTAATCGATGATTAGAGCTAAGAAAATGGTAGGGACTTACCTAAAAACAATAGCGTATTGATGGTGTACGTCACTCTGTAGAAACACTCCATTGGCCGTCCACACTTCCTCCCCGCTCGGGTCCAGTTCGTAGAAACGAATTATTATGTTCTCTGCGACAATACAAACATTTCTCATTTTCATTTTCGATCATTTTCTTTTATATAACATAGGAGTAGCAGACGAAACAAACACAAACAAAAAACAGTGTGGTTGTAAAACAATGGCCTATATTAACATAACTTTATGAGGTTAGCCAGTAATAAAATAAAAATCGAATATGTTACGATACGTTGGTCGCTCAAGCAATAAATTGGACGCCTGAGAGGCAGCGACTTAACAGCTTAACAACATAGATTAGTAAAGATTACTCACTCCTAACAAGAAAATGTAACCAGTTTTGAGAATTGAAATAGTTGCGTAAAAAAGTTTTGCCACGTCTCCGTGCTAAAATGTCCCTAAAATATTTGAAATAATTATTTATTTATTATGTAAATTACGCAGTATTAGTTGTTTATTCATAAATTTTCTTTTAAAATGTTTTTATTTGTCAAGAATTCAAAAAAAGAACATACTAATAAGCCGTTTGTGGCTTCATTCAATTTCAAGACGGCGAAGTATCTTTACTAATCTATGCTTAACAACGACAACTATTCAATAATTTAAGAGACGAAGTTGTTAAGGGTGCTTTTCAACTAAATAGATAAACATCGATAGTAGCCAATAGGCGATCAGACGGTGTTATCATTTTTTCCAATAGAAAGTTTTGCACAATTACAACTCAACATCAATAATATAGACTACAGGTCATAGTTGTAACCAGTAGGCGGTCTTATCGCTAAGCAGCGATTTCTTCAAAACAACCTGCATGGCAAAGATAAGAATAGAAGTCAAGTGAAATACTGTCTACTTAGTTAGGAAAGGAACTTTGAGGGCAGGTTTCTCATAGTATATTATAAAGCAAACCTCTTTTCAATAATTAAATAATAAAGTACACTATACAAAAACGGAAGAAATGGTGAATAAATCTATATAAAAACAATTTATCAAAAGCGAGCTTTTAGTAACGTCATTTTTTTCTCGTGTCTTTTAAGAATATATGTAATAGAACACAAAATATGATACATAGTACCTATATTTAAGAAATACAGTATCATAATACTAATAATAGTAATACGTGTAAAAATTAAGATAAATAAAAACGTTGATGACGCTATGAGTGGCTCAAATAAGTTTAAAATATTTCCAAAAGGCCCAAGTGTTCCTGCCAGTGTGAAGTACCTATGTAATAACATGCAATCTATTTCTATCGATTCCGCGAAGTTTAACAAGCAAAACGCAACACCAATCCGATAAACAGCTTTTGTAAGCGCGTGATAAAAGTAGTTTGTTATAAAACTTAGTACCTACGCGCTCTCAATTCCTACGTATAATCAGAATGTATGAATCGCATGGCCGTACATGGAAAGTATTTCCAATTAATTGACAATTATTATAAAACCAAAAATCCGACGACTTCACAATTTAAATGAATCCATCGACACCTCATATTCTTCAGGGCTGTAGGACATGCCAAAGAGACATACAAATATACGTTAAAATATACTTTTTTTACTCGCACTACCGTAATCATAATCATAATCTTTATGTGCTAAATACGGTACAAACTAAATACGGTGCTAAATACGGTGTTAAGACAGAGTATAATATCCTCTTATTTTGCCTTTAAGGCGTGCAAATATAAAGTCAGGTATGACGAAATTATTTTATAGTATTAAGTAATAAATTAGTATACGCAATTGAAAGAAATTTTGAAAGTGGAGAACCCTTTGTGGTTCGACTCCGGCGGCACCACCGCCTATTTCTACCTAATAACGTGTTAGGCGCTGCTGTGTTCCCGTTTGAAGGGTGTGGTAAGGGAGACAGACTTATCCGAGGCGTTCCAGCATAGTCCTCAGGGGTAGCGGCGCATCTGTGGCCGACCTCAGGTAGGAATTAGCGATGCGCGATTGTTACTAAAAACAATCGAATTATTCGATTGTTATTGTGTTCGATTGTATTCGAATAACTATCGAAATTCTTCGATTGTATTCGAATAACTATCGAACAATCGAAATTGTTCGATTGTTGGTCGATTGTTCGATTGTTAGTCGATTGTTCGATTGTTCGATTGTTCGTCGATTGTTCGATAGTTCGATTGTTCGTCGATTGTTCGATAGTTCGATTGTTGGTCGATTGTTCGATTGTTCGTCGATTGTTCGATTGTTGGTCGATTGTTTAGTATACGCAAAACTAGTAACAGCGCAGTCAAGCGATACGCGATTGTTACGTAAAAATGGAACTATCGAAGCTATATGGTTGTTGGTCAACTATTTAGTATACACAAAGCTACTAGCAGCGAGGAGCCCCTAATTTCTGTGTTTAAGAAATCTGAGTCAGTCTTATATATTTGGTGGGGAAAGCGCACGTGCGTCGTGCACCCTTCCGCTGCTTCGTTGCATTCCGTTATTTAATGGTGCGTCCACACCTTGCTTCTCGCACTGCTCACTGCGCCTCGTGGCCACACACTCTCACACCCTACTCGCGTTGTTAACATTATTTTTCTTCAAATATATAGTATTTCACCGAGTAATTTTAATGTAACTATGAGTACATAATTTTTTGTGATAACTTTTATCTATAATATGCGCCATGGAGACGTATATTATATTTTTAAGATGACCTTTTTGAAAACGTTGTCATGAAACGAACTTAGGGGATGACTACGACATCTGGATTATCGATGATACTCCATAGTATTTGATACAAAATGATTTATGGTATAATTATTTCTCAACAATATATAGTACAATTGACTAAAATGTAATACAATACTTTACATTTTCCAACCAGTGGCAAGTGACGATAACTTTGCAACACGACGCACCTGCACATTGTCCTGTGCCGTCGTGCGTGTGTCCATGCGTGTGCATGTGGCCGCGCGGTATAATTTGTATTTGGTCGTCGATTGTTATTCCAAGGTCGATTTTTATTCGTACGTCGATTGTTATTTCAAGGCCGATTTTTATTCGAACGTCGATTGTTATTCGTACGTCGATTGTTATTCGTACGTCGATTGTTATTCGTACGTCGATTGTTATTCGTACGTCGATTGTTATTCGTACGTCGATTGTTATTCGTACGTCGATTGTTATTCGTACGTCGATTGTTATTCGTACGTCGATTGTTATTCGTACGTCGATTGTTATTCGAACGTCGATTGTTATTCGAACGTCGATTGCTATTCGATTGTTTTTTTGTTACTACGAATAAATCGACAATCGATTGTTGATTCCGTCGATTGTCGATTTATTCGATTGTTTTTTTTAGAACAATCGCCCATCGCTAGTAGGAATATCTAATCCTATCTGGGGTTGATTACAGATGTCCATTGGCGGCAGTAGCCACTTACCATCAGGTTGCAGTCCACCTGACACACTGCTCGCCTGCTACTCTTATATTATGAAAAAAAAAGCTATATTCTTCAATTATATACAGGGTGAATTTTTAAAACGGGCCTTCAGGGCCAAATCCGAAACTATAAGGATTAGCGAAAAATGCTGAAAGGAGTTACGAGGCCGATTTTGATAAAAACTATAACTGCATCATTATTTTTTTAAAATAACTATTTCCCTAGCCGGGAATCGAACGAGTTCATTTTGAAAAAAAATGCACCCTCTATATTATTCCACTATCTGATAGTGTTGCTTATAAGGATCAAAATCTGGAAAGTAATGATAAATGACAAACTAAAGGAAATGCCTCAATTTTAAGAAAATACATATTTTTTCATATTAATTTGGCAGTTAAGTTCCCGCCATTCATTAATTTAAACATTTCGTGTATTAACATTTCTTTTGGCTCAATGTTTCTAATCATTCGATATGGACGTTTTGTTTCCCAATAATTTATATTTTTATGTCCGACTTAGCTAAGGTTATTTTTAGGACCATTAAAATAGATTTACTTGCTATGGGCGGAGTTTCGTTTAATACAGATGTAAAGTTGACAATTTGTGAGAATTACTTTTTAGAGTCAAATCCGAGTGATTGCTAAAAAAAGAGATGTAGAAAATCATATTTAACGTTGAAACGAAGTTGTAAACAACAAACAATAAGAATTTACTATTTATTCAGTTATCTATTTTCATTAAAAAATAAATCCTAATAACGGCGGTAACTTATTTGCCAAACTATTACTTTCTTATACTAAGCCGTATGTCATAGTCATATCATCGAATAATTAGTTGATTAATCAACAAATTCTTCAATGGTATGACTTTTGTCTGTTTCTAAAGAATTATACATAAATCATTTGTTATGTATAATCCTTAAGGATTAGTATGCCAATGTATGGAAAAATACGTATTTTCTTCAAAACTTTCCTTTTCCTTTAATTTGTCACATAACATTACTTCCCAGAATTTGATCCTTATAAGCGACACTATCAGATAGTGGAATAATATAGAGGTGTCATTTTTTTCAAAATGAACTCGTTCGATTCCCGGCTAAGGAAAAAAATATTTTAAAAAACTAATGATGCAGTTTTAGTTTTTATCAAAATCGGTCTCGTAACTCCTTTCAGCATTTTTCGCTAATCCTTATAGTTTCGGATTTGGCCCTGAAGGCCCGTTTTAAAAATTCACCCTGTATATTATTGTCTGTCTATTTGTCTATGTGTTTGAATTTACATCAGACCCAAACTAAGGATTCTAGCATTGCACGACGTGTGTTCGTACCGTAGAGTTTCAGTTTACCGGTGTTCGAAGGAGGTCGCAGGCACAGCTCGTACATGATAAGCACCTATTATGACCGAAACGTGACACAAACGTGTACATGCACATTTTTAAAATGCGTATTGTTTATTATGTACCTCTTCATTCATATGCTTGTACCCGTTTTTATATTATTGCATGCATTACTTTTCATTATAGATTGCCTACATATTTGTTTTAAATTCAATTCTGAAGCGTGGGGTGCCAGGTATGAACCTTTGAATTTTCCAAGCTAACTGCGTATATGAAATTTATTATTTATCGGCGTGAAGGAGAGAAAAATATTCTCCAATAATAACTAAGGTTAATAACTTTACATCACATAGAATACTTATTGCAATTCTGTATAGCAGATTGCTTCTTTCTCTCCCAGGTCGAACATTTCTTTCAAAAGAATCGTTTTTTGTTTATAAACCCGTGTATTATTAAGTATTATTTAATAAAATAAACTAATAAAAAATAGAACATGTTTATGCTTATCATCACGCAGGACGTCTGTACCTAACTTTTTTCAAAAATCCACCCACATAAATTAAGCCTTTCATAATGCTTTCGTTTGGTTTCGAGTGTTCCTTGAAACATTTCTATCGCAATATCTAATCTCAGTGAATAGAGTTGTCAACCATTTGTATGCATTTATAATATTGATATTGATTTGTGTCAAATAAAGAATGTATTCTTAGAAAGAGACGTTTTGTCAACTACAAAACCTCAGTATGTACCTACTACATACAAAAACTGCCTCAGTAATCTGATATTTTAGATTGGGTAACTCGCATTTTGCATGCCATAGTGATAGTGAGCACTGAGAATTATAAATATATAATAGTACGAGCTGACCCGGCAAACTTTGTACCGCCTCAAAATCTATTTATCAAATATATTTCATATAAAATATAGCCTATGTTACTCGTGGACAATGTAGCTTTTGAATGATGAAATAATTTTTAACATCGGTCCAGTAGTTTTTGAGCCTATTCATTACAATCAAACAAACAAACAAAGTTTTCCTCTATATAATATTAGTATAGATATATATTTTAGTAAGAGAAGCCTATTCGGGTACGAACAGAGAACAGGTGAGAACATCATCACTTGTGGTATGATAGAAAAAACTAGCGGAGCTGTTTTCAGACATTTTCACACACAGCAATATCACTCAATTTTATTTCAAAACTCAAGACTGAAGATTTGTGCGGTTATATAGCCAACGATTTACGATGCTCATACGAACATAATCGCAAATCGGGCGTAGAGATCAATTAAAGTTTCCCACCGTTGGAGCGGAAACCGCAGATAGCACAATATGCGAATATGAGTTCGTTTGTTTGCTACAATTTCACGCCTTAACTACATAACCGACTGTCATATTTTGTACAAACGTTGTTAGAGGTTCTGAAAATATTATAGGATCTGAAAAGATTATAGGTCCGCGTAAAACTGCTAGTCCGCTCTGAATATAGAAATGAATCGCGTCGCCATAGCAAATTGTGTGCCACCTGCTCACAACAACTTCAGAGCGGACTAGCAGTTTGTCGAAAACTATATCTTTAATCCCGAAAAAAGGACCGTTCCCGAGGGATAGTTAAAAACCTCCGACTCTCAAGAATTTTTCTCCGCTTCTTCTCCAAAGCAAAACATATTTCGAAGTGGCAGTAGTTTGTTCAATAACAGATATGTACTACCCGTCTTGCAACCAATTATGTGAAAACATAGAAATATAATATAATCGTTATACATACTCTTGTTGACTTTTTCCACCAAAACGAAGACATCGTCGCCACCGCGGGGCCCGCCTGAGATGCGGCTGATTCTGCATATCTTCAGGTCGTTCGTAGCAGCACTCTCTACAAACAGATATAACAAACATTTTGAAGGTGGTAGAACTCTTTGTGATTCGACTCCGGCGGCACCACCGCTACACCTATTTCTGTCTCATAACAATAATGTTAAACGATGCCGTGCTCTGATTTAAATCGTGTAGTAAGGTAGAGATATTTTTCCGAGGCGTTCCAGCTTAGTCCTCAGGAGTAGCGGCGCATCTGTGGCCGACCTCAGGTAGGAATATCTAATCCTATCTGGGTTTGATTACAGATGTCCATGGGTGGCAGTAGCCACTTACCATCAGGTGGACTGCATGCTCGTCTACTACTTGTATATTATAAAAAAAAAAACTAAATAAACAAGCTAAAATAAATAAATAATAAAATATACATAACTAAGTAATAAGTTAAATAATCATTACTGAAAACATAAAATTCAGCTTCATTTAATTGAATTAATCAATCGAAAGGCATTTAATAAAATTACTATAAAGTTGCAAAATATTACTGCGAATTATTGTGGGTCAATTGCATACAAATTGTACGTAATACAATGGAAACACAATAGAATATATTAGTTTTGTCACACAAAAGAATTAAATGTTAGAAAAAAGATTTTTGAAAACGGGGGTTCATAGTAGCACTATAATTTCTCGTAATCTTTAACTTCTTTACAAGATAAAACTAATATCTACCCACTAAAAATTTTGTTTTTACATAATTTTACTACGATAAAACAATTCTGTAGTACAGTCCTTTGCGTTTTTAATTCTCATCCGATTTTCCTTGATAACATATTTTTATTACCTGTTTCTAAGAAATTTTCTTATTGGCCAGATATTATAAGACTGGCTTTATTACGCTTAGAAATTATGCTTATATTTTACTTAGTTACCATATATCAGGAACGAAAAATATATGTACATTTATAGGTGGACAAATGAATAGCTATTGTTGTATCCGTATGAGGCGGATGTATGGATAAAGTCATGAATATAGATACTAACATTACTAAATTTATAAATAGGTACTTATAACTATTATACAAGTACGTGACGTTTTAATATATATTTAAGATTCAAAACTAGTTTACATACTGTAGACACCGTCTAAGTAAGATTAATGAATATTACTTTGTATACAACGATAATACATAACTAGAAATACAGTTAGATGGCAATATAGATGGAATCGATAGGTCGCATCGATAACATAAGCGGCATATAGAAAGATATACATAAATCAGTTGCAACTGTACTCACTCATGTTATGTATTGGTTCTGAAAAAACCGGAGGGCAAATCTCCGCGTCGGTGACCAAGTCGTGAGCGCTGAATTTCAGCCGAACTATATTCAGGTTGATGTTCCTAGTTATGTTCTCGCAGTGCAAACGTAGCTAGAAATATAAGTAAATAAAAAATAATTTGTAACATGCATAAATATGTACTAACCGCTGCATTCTCTGCAGTAAAACATATTTTATAAACACTAGAGTACTTCGCAACGAGCGCGCGCGATGTATAAAGGCGGGATGACTAATGTTAACTACTACCAACGTGGTTGGTGGTTACGCCTTTAGGCTCTTTCGGTTTTGAAACATCAACAAGTTATCGCTTTTCAAGCTTTGTTTTTATTTACACCAGACAAATTAGAACAGGTCGAGACACTTTAAATTAGTTTAAATGACGGACGATTTGATCGAATCGAATACTGAATTGTTTTTTAATAAAAATGGCAAACAATATTTGATCATTATAACCAATGGGCAACCAACAGGAAATAGAGATTCAATGATGGAAAAATAGTATTTCTTACAAAAACATTGCAATAATTATACAGTTCCTTAGGAAAAATTGTCCCCAATTTTATGGGATTTTAGGGGAGGGCGATAACATCAGGATTAAATATTAAAGATAGTATCTTTCGTATTATAATATGTAGTACAGATATAGGACAATACGTCATAATTATATCACAAGTTACTAACATTACTTTATGAGACAGGAGATGTAGACGTTCTCCCTTTGCATTCTAGTTTACTGGCACCATAGATTAGTAAAGATTACTCACTCCTAACAAGAAAATGTAACCAGTTTTGAGAATTGAAATAGTTGCGTAAAAATGTTTTGCCACGTCTCCGTGCTAAAATGTCCCTAAAATATTTGAAATAATTATTTATTTATTATGTAAATTGTACATTGTAATTGTAAATTACGCAGTATTAGTCATTTATTCGTCAATTTTCTTTAAAAATGTTTTTATCTATGACTGGCACTGTTTAGACTGACGAACAGTGGCGAGCTTTATATTTTTCTGTATGACATAATACGTACACGTAGTATTTATTGGCTGACCACAATATAGCTTGTTATTGTAATTTAGTTATAAGATAGTCAAATACAATGACCAGTCTCTAACGAGTACAATTTTTATGGTAGTGTTTTTGTTTTTATATTCTTGTGTTTCATTTTTGTACATATGTAAATTTTGTAAAGAACTTATTTTATATTTATAGTTTAATTTATTTCTTTTAATTTTCTGTAAGTTTAATTATAATTGTAAATATTTTTCAGTTATTAAAACCATTTTTCAAAGTCAAAAAAGAAAACAGAATGGTTGCTTTGTTTTCGCTAGATTTTGATTTTTCTTTTATAAAGGGATTGTTTTTGAAAACAGTGACATTACAATAATGAGTACTTAAAAAATATATTGTAGGTATAATTAAGTAAAAAAAATATTAATGATAATTCATTGTTTTATATTTAATGAAATCATCTTTACACTTAGCCTATCAGTTATTAATCACCTAATAAAGATAATGCTAATTACAATTAGGTACTATTTACGTTTTTTACATCTACAAATAAAAAACCAGGAATACTAACTTTGCTATGACGCATATTATTGACTTAAACATTTCAATTATTTTTAAGTTAAAAAGTAACATAATTATTACACGATGTTAAAAACAGAATTACTAATTGATCCACTTATTTCCTATACGAATTATAAAAAATACCTAAAAAAACATGCACATTATTATCACGATAGCCACTTAAATCTTATCCGTTCCGAACATAATAAAATTATTACACATCAGTAAATACCTATACCTATGCGACGCGACTGTTAATGTTTCTCAGAAACACTTCTCAGTTCTAGCGTTAAGGCTGGGTTCGCACGGTATTGTACTGCGCGTTTATTGTTTATATTTAATTATTGGTCAAGTGCAAGTGGTTGAAGGTGGTAGAACCCTTTGTGGTTCGACTCCGGCGGCACCACCGCCACACCTGTTTCTGCCTAATAACAGCAGTATTAAGCGCTGCTGTGTTCCGGTTTGAAGGGTGTGATACGGGAGACAGACTTTTCCGAGGCGTTTCAGCTTAGTCCTCAGGGGTAGCGGCGCATCTGTGACCGACCTCAGGTAGGAATATCTAATCCTATATGTGGTTGATTACAGATGTCCATGGGCGGCAGTAGCCACTTACCATCAGGTGGACTGCATGCTCGTCTGCTACTCCTATATTATAAAAAAAAAATATTGGTGAAGTGCGAGTCCAACTCTCACACGGAGGGTACCATATCACCATTTTTTTTCCAACTTAGTCTTAACTAACAACGCATCTGGGGCCAAGCTCAGGCAAGACTGATCTCATCTGGTATTGATTACAGATGCCCATAAGACAGCAGCCACTTACAATCGTCTCCATAACAAAACACCTTATGAAGCAGTGGTAGTTGCCATTCAAAAAGTGCTCTGTAAAGAACATATTTTGAATAAAAAAATATATGATTTTGGAAAATCAGGTGGACTGCAAACTCAAACGTTTATTCAATAGGATTTATCCTGCAGTAAAACGTGTTACTTTTATCGCAAATATTTATTGTACGATTTACTTCAAGCCTTGCACTGTTGAGTCATTGCTGATAATGTAAAGATAATGAAAAGTGAAGAAAACTTACATCTTTGTCATCCATAGTCACTCCTTGCGCGGTATACTTTTTAAACAGTAGTGTAGCGACATCTTTTTTGGCTGTATGTATGATACCCATACCTCCAAACCTATAAAAGTTGGTAAATATTAATGGATATCCTAAAACAATCTATACATATAAATAAAATTGGAGTGTCTTTTTTTATTATGGAAATAACCGCTTTTTACTACATGCCTATGAATATACATACGATACATACAACAAAATAACATTTTTTTTAAATTTTTGTCTGCCTGTTTATTCTGGCTAATCTCTGAAATGGCTGGACCGATTTTGACGGCACTTTTATTAGCAGATAGCTGATGTAATAAAGAGTAACTTAGGCTACTTATATTTTAAAACTAGCTGTGCCCCGCGGTTTCATCCGCGTATAAAATATAAATAGCGATTTTATATTATTTTATGTGTATATCCTAAAGAAAGACCTTGAAATCAAGTGACCCCGGGAGGCAAATTTTCAAAGACCATTTAGTCTTGACGATTTTTTTTTGTTTAGGATATTGTGATATTTATTTTTAACGCGGGTGAAACCGCGAGGCACAGCTAGTATATAATAATTCTTAACAATGCCTGATGTGATTGCGATGAAGAATAATATTATCTTCTCCAACTCGTAACCGTATAATAGGTATTTATATTTTCAAGAGTAGGTACATGATACGTGTTCTGTCATATTAATGCTATTGAATAATAATATATATTTTAACTGAGTTATTAAACGAAGATTAATATAATTTACCGGATTTCCCTTGTATAGGAATTATACCTAAATATTTATAGTCTGACAAAGTTGCATTAATACATTTATGTAAATACGATACTTCTAAAGTCCATTCACACGTACGACAACAACAGCGCAAACAGAATTTTGTATGAAAATGCATGGTTTTATTAGAACATTGTGGGAGAAACTAGCACATGGCAACCACAACTCAACCAATATAACCAATATTGTTATGTATGTACTGCATAGAACTACAAGAATTGCAGCGTGATTCACACGTAACGATGGCTTGGTCACATCTTTTCGCTGGGATGTGGTGTGGCTGTGGTACGTGTGAACATGAATTAAGGTGCAGTAAGGCAGGCTGGTTTATATATTGGGTTCCAAGTTAGTTACTCCTTGTTGATAGCAAAGTTATTATTATGTAATGTGACGACTCTACACAACTCGTCAATTGATTTCGCCACTAGTTTCTGAATCACGCTATTGAAGTTTTCTTAACGTCTTGTATACATACAAGCATTACAATGATAATTTTGAGGCTCTCCATGCATAATCGTTGAGTCCGGCGGATCTCCCTTTATCAAAGATAAAGTAGACTAGTAAGACATGTGAGACTACAGCTCTATTTGAAGTTGATGAACGATTTCTCGAATAGACTGAATGTCAATTACCTACGTCTGGTATATAAACACTAGTTAACCAGGAAAACGTTGTGTTGCCATTAAAATAAAAAAATGTTAAGGGTGAACAACACTTATTACTTAGGGGTATGAAAAGTAGATAGTAGCCGATTCTCAGACCCACTGAATATGCATATAAAATTTGGTGAAAATCGGTAAAGCCGTTTCGGAGAAGTACAGTAACTAATATAGTGACACGAGAATTTAATATATAAGATAATATATCAGAATTAATATTACAATACATACCCAACCATATAACTCCCGTTCCCAGGAACTTCCTTACTGACATCCCTGTCCTGGTCGTCCTCCAGAAGCTTATGTGGATGCTCGTGTGTATTGTTGTGTTGAGCCAGTACACATCTAATGAGAGCCTTCCCCGCGTAGTTCATCAACTTTTGCAAACAAATACATTTATATTATAAACAAGCTTTGTCTTATGCTTAAGACGCATAAAAAATAATCGGCCCGCCATATTCAATTTGGAATGACGTCACTTATCTAATTATGCGTTGTCATCCGAATCTAAAGTACTTAATTATATGCAAAATTTCGACTCCATTCATTGGGGTTATGTTGTTAAAAATTCAGTTGCAAGATTTGATTCTTACATACAAAGCTATGAAGTAACCAAGCAAGTTACAAACTTGTAACAAAAATATTGCAAAAATACTGTTTATTACTGAGTGAGATTACATATGTATATAATAAAATTATAAATGTTTCTAAGCCTTAAAATGTTTGAAATCAAAAATAACTTTTAAAACATAAACCTAGGTCAATTTCACTAGTCACTAGCTTCTGTGTTAAAATTAATAATGCAAACTTAGTAACATTTTTTGGTCATGGTTCATATATTTAATTAATAAATAACAAGTTGACTTACTGAAAATAATAATAATATACCATCATTTATAGTTTAGAGCTTAGTTGTGGCATAATATTATTCATCTCTCATTTAGATACAGACAATCCTTCGAATAACTCACCAAAGAATGACAAGTTAATCTAATTATTCTGGCTAAAAAACCGATATCCTACGAAGAAACCATGAGTATCATAACGCACACAAAGTAAATTGTTTACATACCAGTACTCACATCTATTTGTCAGTACTTGGCAGTATCTACATGTTATATTACACAAACTGATTTTAATGATCTTCACATAACAACTAGCCATTATTACTGTCCAATATAATAAAAAATATCCAATTTCGTAAATAAAATTACCTCAACAGTAGGGTGCGTTTTTGTTTTGCTCGAGTTTGTGGATCTCCCAAGCAGGCATCCATGTGTTCCAATCATTTCACTTCTGTACCTAAATCTGAAATGATCCTGTGGTTGCTCCACAATTCGTAGATAAGGGCCTGTGAAAAATTAACAATTATGTATGTATCATTAATTATATATAGATGATCATAACTTAAGCTATTTGAAAGGTGGTAGAACTTATTGGTTCGCTTGACATAATTATTTCTGCTATATAACAGCTGTATAATTATAGTTGCTTTATTCTGTCTTAAAAGTTGTCATAAGGTAGAAGTACTAAAATATGACATCAGTGGTGTATATTTGTAAAACAAGGGTCAAAAGCACCATAGTAAAATGAACAGTCAACAAAAACAGTCTCTGAAATTTGTCAAAACAAATAATGGTCCTCTAGGTAAAGAATATTTAATTAAACCCCTATACCCCTGCCTTATATACTTGAAAGGAATTGCAACTCTATCTGCAAGTGTATTAGTATATTTGTGGTAGACCTGGTAGGACTCCCATTCTATATAATATTAAGTTATTTATAAAAGTCCAGTACCACTTAATGTAGGTGATTTGTGTTTTTATTTTTTCCATATTGCTATAGGTAAGTTAAGCCTGATGAAAGCAAATCTTCGGGCAGTTCTGATAAGATCAGAGTCTGGTCTATTGCTGTCAAGTATATAACAACTATAATCACTGTTTTGTTTGTATTCAACAACGGAGTCAAAGCTTAGTCATAAGTGATAATAATATAAACCCCAGAGTAATTTTGCACTCTTTCAAGTTGAGAATGTTGTCATATTTATTTATAGATAAATTATCTGACTTCCATGAAAACTGTTAACAGTTTTCAAAAGTTTTCCTATTTGTGTAATACGAAATAAAGATTAATCTTTATTTCGTATTACACAAATAGGACTATCCCAAAACCAAAAAATATATCATTTCATAATGATTAATGAACTTATTTTTATGCTCACAGTAAATGTTTTTGGGTCAGAATTTTAGAAGAGATGGGATAGGTTTTTTGGAAAGTTTAAACCTTTATAATTTCCTGCTTCCTTCTGATTCAACAAAGAGGTAAGAGGTTAAGCAGAAACAAAGCAGCGATAGACAAAAATACTAGTGGCAGAGCCAAAATACAATGCTTGCTTATAAAGGAATAAGTGAAGTGTGAAAATAATACTGATGTGTTTAGTTTATACTAAATATATAAATAATATATAACATAGAAATGAACTTTCATTCCATTCTCAGCTATAGAACCTTTCAATAATTATAGTTCCACACTAGGAGCCACCTAAGTCATCTCTTTTATTGATGATAATGACTCAATTAACATGTGATTTTTCTTTTTACTGTTCATAAGTTGATAAATCTTATTTTTTAAATTCATATTTTAGTGATATAAAAAACACAAACAAATTAAAATAAAGGTATTGGAAATCTTGAGTAGGTATGGTTTGTGATTGATAGAAGCATTTTTTCCATTTAACCAAAATTTCTCTACCTTAAGGTTGAGACCAGACGTCTTTTTGGGGTTCCATACCCAAAAGGTTTTTGCCCTGCAACCCTATTTCTAATGTTAGTGTTCATAATTCATAAACCAGCCATTCCATTATCTCCAGTTTATTGAGGGTTTGGAATAGCCAGATATATTTCTTGTGTAAAACGAGCATTACAATAATTTTATAACACTCATTATGACCATGTAACTTATATCCTATAGTATCCTACCTGGATCTCTTTGTTATGGTCCTCAAACATGTAATTTGGAGATACCCGGAAATTACTACATCACATTGTTCTAGTGTAGGCATTACTTATGAAACTTATGATTCTTACAAGAATGGCTATTCTTACAAGAGCGTGTGAGTGAATATACACTCCTAATAACGAAACTTACCGGATTTGCCTCGTCTATGTTGAGTTTCTTTACAGGTCAACACATCCATAAAGTTCGCAAGTTGCGGAACTTGCTGGGACGGTGAACTGTAGGGGGACTCGGTTATTTGAGAGTACGGCGACTCCATGTTGGAAGTATCGCTCATATCCTGGTCGCTCGACGACATGATTGTTCCTTTGAAATACGATCAACACTAACACAACATCCAAAATAGTTAAAAAACTCTTAAATGACTATATAAACAATACATTTGATGATAAACTCATTAACACACGCGCATTATATCCGGAAACTCTTTCACGACACCAAAACTCAAAAATAACAGTGTTTTATCCTCACAGAATAAAACACAATGTGCAATTGCATTTACGACAACAATTCCACTTATGCCAATTTCATTTCTTTGACACCCGGCTGTATGTCAAAATGTAAGGTGTTGTCATATGCTTTGTCTAATTTTGCCTTTATTTATACGATTCATACCATCATTTATTGTATTATTTTATTTGTATTGTCTTATGTTTAATGTATAATATATATTGCAATTTTATATGAGTTGGTAATCACTGCAGGTGTAAACTATTTTGGTGAGATATAGAATATAATAGATATATATAATATAATAGAAGGTAGATCAAATATAATAGATATAGAATATCTAACCAAAAGAAGAAAACATATAAGGTTTCTACAATTTACTGGAGCAAAAAAACACCATTGTAAAAATGTTTAAGAATTATATTCATACAACGTTATGTATAAATTTCCTTATTTATAGCAATCTTTACTGTCATGGCAATTTATTATTTTATTACGATGACGAAAACACGTTTGGCTCGGGGAAAAACCATGTATGATGAGTCAGAAAAATCCCCGATTCCTTCGATAGTACGACTCTGATAGATGACGTAATGTTATTCAATCTTTGTTAATAAATTGTTTCTAAAAATCTTAATTATTAATGTATTATCGTTATGTATTGGTATATTAGAGAAATGGTATTTATGTATATTATCCTAATAAATCTAAAAAGCATGAAACTTAATTGCCAACTCCAAATCAATAGATAAGATGAACTTTTTATTGATTTAATTCACTTTGACCTGAGGGTCAACAAAGTTAAACTGACGGAAGAAACTTAATAACGCGCTTTTATTAGCTTAACTTAAAATCGCTATTATATATGTAAACAAACCTCGAAACTTAATGTTAATAAAGGAGATGTTTCATTTTCGGCCATCTCATGTACACTATATCTAAAAAACACGAATAATTTGTATAATTGAAGAAAAATACACATATATTTTGATAACCTAAAGTATTCCTGTTTGAAAATATTTAAAATAAGCATTCCTCATTGAAATATTAAATATGGCGGAATACTGTCAATGTCTTCAAAACTGTCGATGTCGGTCAGGGAACCTATTAGCGATGGGCGATTGTTCTAAAAAAAACAATCGAATAAATCGACAATCGACGGAATCAACAATCGATTGTCGATTTATTCGTAGTAACAAAAAAACAATCGAATAACAATCGACGTTCGAATAACAATCGACGTACGAATAACAATCGACGTTCGAATAACAATCGACGTACGAATAACAATCGACGTACGAATAACAATCGACGTACGAATAACAATCGACGTTCGAATAAAAATCGACGTACGAATAACAATCGACGTACGAATAACAATCGACCTACGAATAACAATCGACGTACGAATAAAAATCGACCTTGGAATAACAATCGACGACCGAATACAAATTATACTGCGCGGCCACATACGTGTGCTCAAGACAATGTGCAGGTGCGTCGTGTTGCAAAGCTTTCGTCACTTGCCACTGGTTGGAAAATGTAAAGTATTGTATTACATTTTAGTCAATTGTACTATATATTGTTGAGAAATAATTATACCATAAATCATTTTGTATCAAATACTATGGAGTATCATCGATAATCCAGATGTCGTAGTCATCCCCTAAGTTCGTTTCATAACAACGTTTTCAAAAAGAGGTCATCTGAAAAATATAATATACGTCTTCATGGCGCATATTATAGAAAAATATTATCAGAAAATATAAAATATGTAATATAAATATGTTTAGCGTATATTATAGATAAAAGTTATCACAAAAAATTATGTACTCATAGTTACATTAAAATTAATCGGTGAAATACTATATCTTTGAAGAAAGATAATGTTAACAACGCGAGTAGGGTGTGAGAGTGTGCGGCCACGTGGCGCAGTGAGCAGTGCGAGAAGCAAGGTGTGGACGCACCATTAAATAACGGAATGCAACGAAGCAGCGGAAGGGTGTACAACGCACGTGCGCTTCCCCCACCAAGTATATAAGACTGACTCAGATTTCTTAAACACAGAAATTAGGGGCTCCTCGCTGTTAGTAGCTTTTTCTATACTAAATAATTGACCAACAACCAAATAGCTTCGTTCTATTTTTACGTAACAATCGCGTATCGCTTTACTGCGCTGTTACTAGTTTTGCGTGTACTAAACAATCGACCAACAATCGAACAATCGACGAACAATCGAACAATCGAACAATCGAACTATCGAACCATCGAACAATCGACGAACAATCGAACTATCGAACAATCGACGAACAATCGAACAATCGAACTATCGAACAATCGAACAATCGACGAACAATCGAACTATCGAACAATCGAACAATCGACGAACAATCGAACAATCGACCAACAATCGAACAATTTCGATTGTTCGATAGTTATTCGAATACAATCGAAGAATTTCGATAGTTATTCGAATACAATCGAACACAATAACAATCGAATAATTCGATTGTTTTTACTAACAATCGCGCATCGCTAGAACCTATTGTGTACCCCACACATAGGTTACTATACTCTTTGGATGTCGGTAATTCTGAATTTCGCTGTTTTTGTCCTAAAGTTATTGTTACCTTAGTACTTTACAACCTGGCTTTTGTTTTGGGTATCCCGTCATTATTTCTGAATTTAATTAATTATTTATATTAATAACAACAAAACCACCTTTTAAATAGTATCTGGTTTTATAGATGTAAGTGACATGTCAAATTAAAAAAGAAGAAGTTGTCAATTTGATATGTGAAAAATTGGATATATACATATTATATTATAGTGGACACCAATGTAAACGTTGAATAAATATGTACTGGTGAGAAGATTCCATTTTAATCCTGAATATGTTTCTGCTCCTGTGCTGCTTCCGATTTTGGAGTGATTCTACCTTACTTGTTTACCCAGCTTATGTTTTATGGACTCTTGTGATTTTCGTGCGATCGCTGTGGATTGGGATGACAAAATAATCAGTTATTATTGCAACTGCATCGCTGGGCAACGAACCGTACTCGTAGGTAGTTGCGCTCATATTATGACCATTGTTTGATGTTTGGGCTGAGCTCGTCACAGGATATTACAGAACCTGCTACATGATTGGATGAAAATATTGATAAGGGAAGATATTTAAAATGAATAAATAATGTATCTAAGTGAAGAATAAGTAAAATATTATCAAATGTGTACTTAAAGTTGTTTTATTTACACACTTAAATGTTTTAACTAAAATATATTGGTATAGAAGTACATTTTGGTTTATTTTGGTATGTTTGTTTTAAGTAAAGATTTATGAAAGTAAATATAATTAATGTATAAAATATAGGTATTGTTTCTCAATACATAGGTACAATACAATATTTATACATCTACGCCCATTCGCGTAAAAATATATTAAAAAGTATATAGTAAGTTAAAATAGAATGACAGATGACATTATTACGGTAATCACTACCGCCATGATGTTTTTCCACTATTGTGTTGCAAGTTTAAGTGTAAATTATTGTTTTTTAACAATTAAACGAACATGATTTGAAGAAAATGAACCCCTACGAATTGTTCTTTGCAAGTTATCTTAGTTTTTAGTATAGTGTACAAAAGGTGTCCGGGAGCCCATACATTTTGAAACATCTCCTTTACTTGTTAGTTTGTGCCCTTGAACTTTGCAAACCTACTGTAAGGGCTATTAGCTACTTAAGTTTAATCAACCAAAACCACGACGACTAAACCCAAAATCAAATCGGTATGCAAGAGACACATGAGTCCAACAGTTTATAATATTAACGACGCATGGATTAAATGGACAGGAGAAAAAGGAAAGGTTCTCAAGAGTATCAATGAACCAGCTTCAAGTAGAACCACCACCACCACCGCCACACCTATTTATGCCTCATAACAGCAGTGTTTAGCGCTGCTGTATTCTGGTTTGAAGGGTGTGGTAAGGGAGACATACTTTTCCGAGGCGTTCCAAGCTTATTCCACAAGAATAGCGGCGCATCTGTGGCCGACCTCAGTTAGGAATATCTATCTAATCCTATCTGGGGTTGATTATAGACGTCCATGGGCGGCAATAGCCACTTACCATCAAATGGACTGCTGCTACTCCTATTTTATAAAAACAAACCTTTATTTTACATAGAGTTAGTTGCCAACGTCTATGAGCGACGATGACCACTAACCTTATATTGTGGAGGGCATGATTATTTACTCCTTCAAACATATAAAAGAAGATGTACTTTTACTAACACATTTCATACGTAATAATAATAATAATAATATTCTTTATTGTACCCAAAAACAATAGAATACAAGAATAAAAACATACAAATATTGAACGATACAAAAGGCGGCCTTATCGCTAAGACAGCGATTTCTTCCAGGCAACCTTAGGGTGAGGAGTTAAAGAGTGGATGATTATAAGAATAGGTAGGGTGCAAATAAATAATAGTTAAAAATCTACCTACATAATACATAAAAACAAGTGTAAATTTAAAATATAATTATAAATAAATAAATAATTGACATACTTGATATACATACTTATAATTATAGAGTAACTAATTGTAAATTAAAAATTAAAAGCAAAATTAATACTGTTTAAAAATTATTGACAGTAAGAGCACAAATTTAGAAGGAGCAGAGGAAAGAAAAGACAGTAGAGTTGGAGGTAATGAGATTTGACGAGGTTTTGAAGGAGTATAAGGATTGAGAGTAACGAATAAATACAGGGAGGGAGTTCCAAAGACGGATAGGCGGATACAGTGAAGGATTTTTTGTAAAAGGAAGTTGAGTGAGAGGGAGTATAGAGAGCAAGATTTTCTGAGGAACGAAGGGATCGGTCATGGGACAAGTGGAGAGAACTGGAAGCGTTGTTTGAGGGGTAAGGAGGAGCAGTTGGATTAAACAGTAAAACAATAGAGAAGAGATAGAATATGAGCATTCCGGCGAAGGCGAATTGGGAGCCACTTGAGCTTAGCACGATATTCTGAAACATGGTCATACTTTCTTAAGCCAAATATAAACCGTATACATAAGTTTTGGAGACGCTCAAGTTTATTTAATTGCTCCTCGGTAATGTCAGGATAACACACATCAGCATAGTCAAGTATTGGTAGGAGGAGAGACTGACGTAAATAAAAAGAAAACAATAAAAGAAAGAAAAATAATTTTTATTATAAAAATAATACATTTATTCTTATAAACACGTAAAATAAATTCTATATCAATAGCTGTTTATTAATATAATGGAATGTTAAAATAACAACAAGTTTTTCTCTCCATTTACTTAATTATTTGATCCTTCAAATATTTAAACATCATAAAAAAGTCTGTAGATATCATCGATTTTTTTATCAGTTAGATGAAGAATAAGTCTCGATAATACAATTCTATCATAACAAATCAAACAATTATAACAGCAAATCAAACATGAGATTCAATACTATAGCGTATAGACTACATGGACGAAGTACAAATTAATGAATTTTAATTTAAGATAACTAATATCCTGATTTCTGAAAATCTCTTCTAAAACTTTTTTCGGTTTAAACAACTTAAATATATATTTTTTTTATAAAATAGGAAGCTTTTTGTAATGCACTCTTTCTTTGCCAAAAACAAATACATCTTACTGTGTGACTGTGTCCCAATATAATTAAAATATGTGTTTTGTTTCCAAATGATTTTCTTACTCATCTATGTAATCAATATTATAACATATTTATTATAATATGTATGCATTTATATTTATTTATATAGCTTTTTCACGAAAGTTACTAATTACTATATTATAATAAAAGTAAACGTAACAAAATAACAAAAAAAAACTCCAAAACTGTTTCAACCAAGTTTCAAAACGAAACCACATGTAGCAGCTAAACTTATTTTTGGATTTAAAAATGAACTATATATAGCTTTCAGCTTCGCTTCTTGATCAATAATAACATTATTACATGAGTGTACCCAAGAAGTCTTTCGCACAAAATATGTTTATATAAAAAAAAACATACATATAAAAATATATGTTTGTTTTGAAGGTTATGCTTATTTAAACTTTTGTATAAGAATTCTAAAGCGCCAGCACATGGTAAAAACGGTTAGTGATGGAAAAGTCTCAGGTTTGTGTGAGCGAGAGTAATCTTATGTTCGTTGCATGCATCGATGACCTCCTTGTCATTATTCGAACCTGATGGACTACCGATGTATTCCACGCCATACTGGAAAGAGAAGTGAATATTTAATTAAACATATTTTATAAAATGATAGTGTTAAACGAGCATGCAGTCCACTTGATGGTGAGTGGTCACTGCCGCCCATGGACAGTGGACACCTATACCTAAATACATATAGGGCAGAAGTTCAACCTGATTACGTCAGGAGTGTTGCAATGATAGCCGAGTGGTCAAGAACGCCCGCACCTCTAATTTTTCAAAGTTATGTGCGTAAGACACCTAAAATCGTGACCAATAGAATGGCCGGTCACTACCCTGTATAATGTATGCTTATAAACGAATAATGTATTTAATTTCGGATTTTCTCCTTTAATTACACTTCAAAATATTAAATCCGTAATTTTTTTTCATCCTTAAAAGCTAGGAGTCCAATACGATACATATGAAGATAGCAATTTGGTAGCTATTGATATTGATAGTAACTATTGATTTAAAAAAAACGAGTTTTTTCATTTGCGCAGTTTCTTCTCACTGGATAGGTGACCGGCCATCCTGATGTCAGAACGGCCGGTCACCTTAAAATTAGTTTTTTATTTTTTTTATTGAAGGTAGCAATTATTTAGTAGAAGGAAGCAACTAGGTAGCAACTTTTAGTAAATATTTCGATGTAAAATATGGGTAGTGACCGGCCATTCTGACGGTTACCTGAAATCTCATTATATTATTATGGTACCTGTACAGCGCGGTCGATGTTATCCCTGAATGGGAAGAAGGCGTCCGAGGCGAGCGCCACCTTGTCCATGGTCCGCAGCCAGCGCTCCCGCTGCTCCTCCGACAGCAGCGCGGGCGCTTCGCCCTCGAACAGCGTGTTCCACTGCTCCAGGGGCAGATCTGAACCTATATTCAATAAATAACACACAAGTACATTTTTATAAGAATTATGTTTAATTGCGTACTCGTTACTGGGTACCTGTAAATATGTATATTTATATATAGTGATAGAAATGTAAAATGATAATAATACCATGGCATTATATGTACAGTTGACATAGATTTTCATAAATTCATAAAACTTTATGATCAAAAAACCGTTACAATCGAAAAGTATGAACAAGATTTAACACAGTGATGTTAAAGCTTTTAAATAGTACTTATTAACTTTTCGCCGAGTAATACTTACACCCCTCGAAGGGCGATAATTTACATATTCGAATGAGCACCTGTCTATACTCGACGAATGTCAAAACGTTGCATACAATAACCCGCTACTCACCGACAGCGCCGTGGGAGCGACACGGTGTTATTTGGGATGGGATGTGGTGGTCGTCCTCAATGCTTGTTGGAGAACTCCGGGATCTCCGACGGAACACAACCGGAGCTCTCCGAGCGCGATGCTCTAATCGGGCTCTAATCTGGGGCAGTAGTTTTCTTTCTTCCCACACCATGCAGTGCTTACGACGGTATGCGACTACACACACCGCCGTCCTTTCCGGGGTCGCTTACTGGACGGTTCGAGCTCCCACTCTTGCCGCCCGCAACCCCGGAAGCCCCCTTTTAGTCGCCACTTACGACAGGCAGGGGATACCGTAGCACTATTCTAGTCCCGGGAGTAAAGGTACACTCGAGTAAACCAGCGTCCGCTACTCACCGACGGTGCCGTTAACGTAGTTATCGACGGCGTTGGCGCGGTGTGCGCGGGGCACGCTCGCCTGGCGACGGCGGGCGCCTGTCTATATTCGCCGGATGCCAAAACGTTGCGTACAATGGTCCGATACTCTTTTTTATTTGTTGAGAGGGAACCCTTCAAAAGGTACCCAGTGTCGTGGGAGCGACACGGGGTTATGTGGGATTTTTACCGCACTAAAATCCTCAGCGCCACGTAGAGGATTCCAGGATCTCCAACGGAACGCAACAGGAGTCCTCTGAACGTGTTGCCCCATCAGGCTCCGCCCAGGTGAGCCCGGGCTCTCCACACCGTCAGGTGTTTACGACGTTATGCGACCTCCCGGGGAGTGGTCCGCTACTCACCGACGGTGCCGTTAACGTAGTTATTGATAGCGTTGGCGCGGTGCGCGCGGGGTACACCCCCCTGGAAGCGCAGCGCGGCGACAGCGGGCGCCTGTCTATACTCGGTTGCATACAAAAACCCGCTACTCACCGACGGTGCCGTTAACGTAGTTGTCGATAGCGTTGGCGCGGTGCGCGCGGGGCACGGTGGCGCGGAAGGGCAGTGTGGTCACGGCGGGGGAGCGGCGCAGCCACCAGGCCGCCGCCTTGCCGCCCGCCAGCCGCGTGCAGTGGATGCGCGACTGCTGGCCCGCGCCGATACCTATCACCTGCACACGTTACACTTTACACTTTACACTCACACTGTATTGTACGACTCATTTACGACTTATATGTTTAAAGCCTAGATTAGTAAAGATTACTGACTCATAACAAGAAAATGTAACCAGTTTTGACAATTGAAATTGTCACTTTCATCA
Source organism: Epargyreus clarus clarus (assembly GCA_014595695.2). NCBI lineage: Eukaryota > Metazoa > Arthropoda > Insecta > Lepidoptera > Hesperiidae > Epargyreus > Epargyreus clarus. The sequence goes on along the minus strand of JACTTY020000018.1, from coordinate 1,892,823 downwards.
ATTTTCGTATTTGAAAGATATTAAAAAAATGTAGTTTTTAGATCATTTACGAATGAAACGATATTTCTCCGCACTTTTTCTTGGATTTCGTGTTTTTGCACCAGTGCACTGCACATGTCGGCATTGTTTTGCTTAAATAACACCATGATAGATAGAATTGCTAACACATTTGTCAGCCGTTTAAGCCATTTAAAGGCTTTCTTCAATTACAAGGCGGTGAGATATCTATACTTATATATGCACACACGTTACAGTTTACACCAAGATGACTCCATCTTTACTAATCTATGGTTTACACTCACACTATATTATACGAATCATTTTCAACTTATATATTTTAAAGTATAAGTAAAGTGTAAAGTAAAAATATTTTAAAAGTACTTTTGGCGCCTTTGAGCAAACAAATAAGAGTGCAAATTAGGGAACAAACAAATTAGAGGGCAAACAACAAAAGTTTGGGAAACAGAAATTGCAAACGCCATTAAAACATAATTTAATTGTAACCAACGCCATCTAGTTAAAAATTAAATGAGGCAGTATTATTACTGAATTTGACAAATATTCAAAAGCTGGCATCGGTTAAAGAAACATCATTAAGCTTATAAATAAAATTCTGAAATACAACTAACAAGAATAAATACTCTTTAGCGAAAATATATATATATATATATATATATATATATATATATATATATATATATATATATATATATATATATATATATATATATATATATATATATATATATATATATATATATATATATATATATATATATATATATATAACAATTGCGGTCCGTTAGTCTCGCTAAAACTCGAGAACAGCTAGACCGATTCGGCAAATTTTAGTTCAGAACAATTTGTGGAAGTCCAGGGAAGGTTTAAAAGGTGATTAAATATGAAATATATTTCATAGATAGATTCTGAGGCGGTACAAAGTTTGCCAGATCAGCTAGTAATTACATAATAAATCATTTTACACTATTTACCTGCCCATCCCTAGCATAGCATACAGAGTTGCTCTGTGTGTATTTGAGTGCAATGGTTGCAACGATCAAGTCTCGCACGGCGCTTTCCGGCAAGTTCTTGTTCTCGGTGACAATGTTCTTGAAGAGCTCTGATGTAATTTTGGCGTCGTTGCGGCGTTGCTCCAACGTCAGCCCAAAGATGGTCTTTTGCTCCATTAGTTCTGGCGTGTATGTAGGATCCATCTAAAGTGATTGTTTATGCAATTAATTATTTTTCTATTATTTTTATTATACAATCGATGTTTCTTTCGTATATCTTAAATTGATGGATTAAGAAATTTCGTCCATTCTTTATATTTTAGACAACAAAAACACCCAAGATGGATGTAGGACGTACTTCAGTACTTCTGAGTTGACCGACCGAACAGATGACTTTAACAGCGACTTTGTGACAAGAAATTGAAAATTCGAGGTTTATATATTTTTTTTATAAGACTGGAGTAATAAATGACCCTTTTGATAAGTGTATCTATAACCACACTCCTGATGACCAAGCACGTCTCATACATAAGCAACAAAAAGTCACACCCACCTGTAGAACGCAGTAATTTCCTGCCTTCTTCTTCTTCAGAATATCGAGTGCTTCTTGACTGTACCCTGGAGCGATGATGCCGTCGGAGACTTCCCGGGAGATTATTCTGGCGGTGATTTCATCACAAGGGTCGGAGAGCGCGATGAAGTCCCCGAAGGAGCTCATGCGGTCCGCGCCACGAGCTCGAGCGTACGCTGCGGCTATAGGCGTCAGTCGTTCCAGCATATCGGACACCATGCACACGGCAGCCTGACAAGCAATTGAGTTAAAATTTACTGCTAAAAAATGTATGTTGAAAATAAAATTTTAGTTTAGATTTGAAGCCCTATCGCTGAAGGTCAGGTCTTATTTTAGACATGTTGATTTAACTTTAAATTTTTCAAAATTATTTTAACATTAAATTTTAAAGGCAAAAATACCATTGTAAGATCTTAAATGGCCAAAAATCTAAACTTGCATGATAGACAGACATGACACAACCTACATTATTGTGGCCAATACTTGGTTTCGTTATATAATTATTTATTACCACAAACAATTTTAATTAATTTAATTATATTCCATTTCTGGCGCTACAGAAAATTGCAAAGAAACTTTTTGAACAAAAAATAAGTAACAGTTAGTGTGATATTTTTTTTTAATATTCAAATTACTCAAACTATTAACTAAGAAATATGTACTAATCGTATAGTACTTTCAACAACAAGAACTTACATCTTCCTCAGTCAAGGGTATCCCCACAGCGGCGCCAGCTGGCGACACATGTTTGAAGCTGGTCGCGGCCGGGATCCCCAGCGCCTCCTTCAGCTCGAAGACCAGTTGCCAAGCGTTCAAAGCGTCACATAGGTTAATGAAGCCAGGTGAGCCGTTCAAGGTCGTGAGTGGCAGACGATCACCGGTCGTGAACACTTGAGCTGGCTTTTGATGTGGATTCATACCTAATGATATTAAAAATTTATACTTATACCTTTCACAGCATGTTTTAAACATGAAAATTGTATTATTAGGTCTCCATAGAAATAATAAAGGCTAAATACGTAAATCAAAAGTAATAACCTAGTGGTTAAAACTCGGCCTCTCTGTCGGGGGTCCAAGGTTCTAATCTCAGGCATGCATCTTTGATTTTTGAAGTTATATGCGTAGAAATGACACACAAATAACAATTCAAGTGTTAAAGAGATGAGAGATGTAAAAGATCTCTTCTAAAATTATTATTTATCGCAATATTTTCTATGTAATATATCACTTTACTCGTTAAATTATATATAACTTACCATATCTTAGGGTCAACTGTGATTGACCGGCCGAGTACTGCTTACGAAAATAGTCGGAGATATGAAGGTCGTATTCCGACGTGTGGGTGAAAGCTTTTAAAGCTAATTTTTGCCTGTAAATATAATAAAACAATTTTTATTATTAGTATGTATTTTTTTACCTTATGTTTAGCGTGTCATATCATTAATGAATTGTTAAATAAAATACTTTTTCAGATAAGGTTCCATAAAATTTTATAATAGCATAGTATAAATTATTAATATTAATGAAGACAAATATTAATGTGGGAACGAATTTAGAAGTGGTAAAAGGTTCGATTAAAATAGAAGCTAACTGTTTACTTTCCAAAAAAGTAATGATATTATAATCTAATTGTAAAATACGAAAGCTTGTCTAAAATTATAGGCAAACATTAATTTATACAATACTAGCTGACCCGGCAAACGTTGTGTTGCCATATAAATAAAAAAATGTAAGGGTGAAGAACCCTTGTCACTTAAGCGTATTCCTGCTATCCCGTATCGTATCCTGCGTAAGAAAAGATTTATCTATGCAGTTTACTTTCAACAATATTTATTGGTTAATTCAGAATAAATTACCTTGTCTCCAAAGAAGTCTGTCGGTTCTTGTCCTGTTTCAGTTCATCAATAACCTTGTCGTAATCAGCCGGGTCGCAGATGACCGTGACCCTGTCGTGATTTTTCGCGGCCGCTCGCAGCAGCGTGACGCCACCGATGTCGATGTTTTCCACGGCGTCGGCGATTGTCACGTCCGGCTTCGACACCGTCGCCACGAACGGATACAAGTTGCATACAACCACGCTTATCATGTCGTACTTCTGACGCTTCATGTCCGCCTGGTCTGAATCTGTTAGCCTGTGGGTGTATACAGCTTTATTATTTACGCGCCAATCACCATCAACCCCATTATTGTCCCACTGCTGGGCATGGGTCTCCTCTCAGAATGAGAAGGATTACGCCATAGTCCACCGCGCTGGCCAAGTGCGTGGTAGACTTCACATATCGTTGAGATTTTCTTTTTTTATATAAATCTCTCAGGTATGCAGGTTTCCTCACGATGTTTTCCTTTACCGTTTAAGCACCAACACACCAACAGGCGCCAATAAGAAAGTTTAATACTATGTTTACAAATTTGTAAATATGATAAGGCATTTAAATCATAATGAAATTGAATGTCTACATGTAAACTACTTTCTAATACTCTGAATATAATTTTTTGGTTTTGTAGTAATACCTGAGCTGGGATAAATACGTTTGAGATTCTAGATCATATCGGCGGTATTAAAAAAATCGACATTACTATAAATATATGTGTAATGTTGTCAATTTTTAAAATGATCGTCGACAATTTAACCCTACGGCTTTACCTGAAGTAACGTTAACCCTTGTACCGCGTCTCTTAATTACCTGGACAGGATACCAGCGTGAACAGCAGGATGCAGCGACTTGACTCTACCGCCCAGCATTTCCGGGGCTCCGGTGATGTCGGAGACGTCGAGGACGGCGAGGCCGGCGTTGCGGAGCGCCGTGGCGGTGCCCCCGCTGCCGACCAGCTTCAAGCCGATCTCCGAGAGACATTTCGCTAGAGGCACCAGCCCAGTCTTGTCTGACACACTGAGGAGAGCTGAAAAAATTAACCACGACTTTAAAAAGTGGTATAGTCCGCGTAAAACTGCTGGTCCGCTCCGAATATAGAGATGAATCGCGTCGCCATAGCAAATTGTATGACTACACCTGCTCGCAACAACTTCAAAGCGGACTAGCAGTTTGGCGATGACTATACAACTCTTAGTACTTCGTCATGAGGTAACATCGCTTCAATAATTTCTGCTTTACAACAAAATTGCGGGGTTTTACAATGTTTTTGTGTGAAGAGTATCATAAAGCCTTTATAATTATAAGAGCCATTCATGCTTATGTCGCTAACTGTTATAAGACAGAAATGACTGTATCAATGCAGTAAAAAAAATATGGATTCAATTAGATATTGAATACAATATTGAATTTGTTTACTACATGTAGAAGTTCTTTGTATATTTATACTATATAGTGTTACCTTAATTATTCCTTATTTTCATTGCAGACTTGTAACAAAAAGACCAACATCAGTCAATCAATTATATAAGTGTTAGTAATTTGATATTTTGAGCTAAGATTACACTTACCTAATTTTCCATTGGCAGCCATGTCTGTACTTTTCGAGAGGTATTACAAAAATAAGTAAACAATCTGCTAGCCAGTTGATGTGTTCACTTATCAGTGTTCTGTCGCACTTGACCTGATGCAGGGGTCCTGATAATAAAACAATAATATGAACTAAATTAATAGGGATGTACACTGATAAAAATATATCGAATAAACGTGATGTATAAACATAATGACAAACCATTCAATTTAATATTATGGCCTAACAGCAAGCATCAAACGCATAATATTTATGTACTAGCTGTTCCGGCAAACTCTGTACTGCCTCAAAATCTATTTAAGTATCAAAAATATTTCATATAAAATATAGCCTATGTTACTCGTGGATAATGTAGCTTTCGAATGATGAAAGAATTTTTAAAATTGGTCCAGTAGTTTTTGAGCTTATTCATTACAATCAAACAAACAAACAAAGTTTTCCTCTTTATAATTTTAGTATAGAAGTATAGATAACAGTTAAAGAATTTTATATATAAGAAAGAAGCTGCAAAAGGGGCTAGCAGTCCAGTGTTGTAAGATGCCATTGCTGCTCATTGAGATCTGTAGTCATACCATAAAAGGCTCTACCACCTTCAAAACATATGATACAAGTGTTAAATTTAGTAGGGGTGATATAGGAACTGAGCACCAAGTAGGAACACAGTTCTGAAGTTGATCAAAGATATGTTGCTACCCCGATGGACAAAATTTGAATGCCTCATACAAGTATCACCTTTACCACATTCTTCACTCTAGACTAGAATATGGAAAGAAGCACTTTTCACTGAAGTTTATAAATAAGTGTGTGCAACTTATTCCTTAATTAGTCGAATGTCGCGCTTTACGGGTCTGTCAATTGTTTTGCCTTCCCAGAACCCTTCACTTATAATAAAATTTTTTGGTATAGCATTAAAGTTCAAATTGACTTTCAAGTTTTTGTTTTCTGTAATTTTATAAAAAAATAACTGAATAATTTTAATTATTTTAAAATCCCACATCTGCACATTTATTGTTAGGCGGAACGAAGTTCCATGGGTCAGCTAATTTGTAATAAAAATTCAACTAAAAATGTGTCAACCCTAACAATGAACCATTTATATGATGAAAGTATATGATGTAATACAGTTGTTAAAGTTTGTGGAAACAAACAACTTGGGATTGTTAAAAATATTATCACACAAATAATTCTGATTAGAATTAAATATGGTTAAAACAAGTAACAGAATTATTAGATTCTATAAATACAAACATTTCCTTGACAAAACTAATCAATGTAATATTAATAAACTGTAGTAATAAACTGTTGACTATATGAGTAAATTTTATCTAGAATTTTGACTAATTTATATAAATTGAGACTTTTTCATAAGAGAAATTAACAACTGTTGTCTGGAATTTAAGAAATCAACCAGTTCTGGAGATCTCCTTTCAATGCATACAATATTTATTTGCTTCCAAAAATTTAACACAAATTTCTAAACAGGAAGATTTATGCATAATGGAAAGCAAAAGTGAGTTTCTCCAACACACATAAAATTAATGTTAAAAATCATACAAGATTCTTAAACATAGTGAATCACTCATTATTATTTTATGGGGGATTTTGTGGGTTTAGCTGTCCAGAGAGAATAGCCATAATTGGTTAATGGGCAATAATAAACCATCTTGCTTGAAATAATCAAAACACATTGAACCAGTGTTCTCAGTCTCATCATCTACAAATGAATCCTAACTTATATTATAAATTAGAAAGTGAATTAATTGGTTAGTTCTTTATTTGTTTGCTACCCATCGCACCTTATGTACCAAACCTATTGTTATACAATTTTGTACACATATTGTCAGGGGTCCAGAAAGGGACATAGAATAACTTTTAGCCCAAAAAAAGTACTATTCCCAAGGGAGAGATAAAAAATAACTATTGTTATCAACCTCTGACTGCAAAGCAAAGTCACTAGTAAAAGCATGTTACATAAATGACTTACTTTGTAATATAAATAAAGATATATATTACAAATATTGTTCCTAACCTTGTTACTTCTAGACCAGAATTTACACTGCTTAATAATTCTGGCTACAGTTATACTACATATATGCAGGGTGAATTTTTAAAACGGGCCTTCAGGGCCAAATCCGAAACAATAAGGATTAGCGAAAAATGCTGAATGAAGTTACGAGGCCGATTTTGATAAAAACTAAAACTGCATCATTAGTTTTTTAAAATATTTTTTTCCCTAGCCGGGAATCGAACGAGTTCATTTTTTAAAAAATTACACCCTCTATATTATTCCACTATCTGATAGTGTCGCTTATAAGGATCAAATTCTGGGAAGTAATGTTATGTGACAAATTAAAGTAAAAGGAAAATTTTGAAGAAAATACATATTTTTCCATACATTGCCATACTAATCCTTAAGGATTATACATAACAAATGATTTATGTGTAATTCTTTAGAAACATACGTAAGTCATACCATTGAAGAATTTGTTGGTTAATCAACTAATTATTCGATATTATAACCGTGACATACGGCTTAGTATGAGAAAGTAATAGTTTGGCAAGTAAATTACAGCCGTTTTTAGGATTTATTTTTTAATAAAAATAGATAAATGATTAAATAGTAAATTGTTATTGTTTATAACTACGTTTCAACAGTAAATATAATTTTCTATATCTCTTTGTTTAGTAATCACTCGGATTTGACTCGAAAAAGACATTCTCGCAAATTGTCAATTTTACATCTGTATTAAACGAAACTCCGCCCATAGCAAGTTAAATCTATTATAATGGTCCTAAAAGTAACCTTAACTAAGTCGGACATAAAAATATAAATTCATGAAGAACAAAACGTCCATTTCGAATGATTTGAAACATTGACCAAAAAAATTGTTAATATGCGAAATTTTTAAATTGATTAATGGCGGGAACTTAACTGCCAAATGAATATAAAAAATATGTATTTTCTTAAAATTGAGGCTTTTCCTTTAGTTTGTCATTTATCATTACTTCCCAGATTTTGATCCTTATAAGAAACACTATCAAATAGTGGAATAATATAGAGGGTGTATTTTTTTTCAAAATGAACTCGTTCGATTCCCGGCTAGGGAAAAAGTTATTTTAAAAAAGTAATGATGCAGTTTTAGTTTTTATCAAAATTGGCCTCGTAACTCCTTTAAGCATTTTTCGCTAATCCTTATAGTTTCGAATTTGGCCCTGAAGGCCCGTTTTAAAAATTCACCCTGTATATATATGCTTCTACATATTCCAGACTATATGATAAGAAAAGGTTAAGGATTTATAAGGTAACATCCAAACTAGAGGTACGCACAATATATCACTAAAGTGAAAAGAGAGAGATATATCTTTTGAAATCAGTGATATATATCACTCTTTTAGCTCAGTAGCTCACTTTAGCTCAGTAGCTCTGTAACTATATAAGCGACATTTTATATCAGTATTTCAGAGAATCAGATCAAAATGTTTTGACAATATTTTTGATTCCTATAATTAATACAAAACTGGCAAGAAATTATATATGAATTTCACAGCCAACACTATTTATATCCCTGTTTCTATATTCTTAGCAAAGAAAAAAGATATTAATTTAGTGTTTAATACGTAATGCATTTGACTCAAATCAGACTCTCTCAATCAGTCGCTCATTTCACTCATCACTCACTCGCGAGCGAGTATAACACTGTTGAGTTGAAGAAGATCTTATATCCGGAATCGTATGGACCTATGAACTCAACCATGTGACGAAATCGGAGTTGGTGAGTGATTAGCTCTTTGATGAAGATATATATCTTTTATATCACTCACTCGCGACCTACTCAATTCTAATCCAAACATCCATTACTTATTTGTAAACAGTTGTAGGGAAGGGAACCTTGCATGAAAATAATTGATTTTGAATAATTAAATGGTGTTCACTGAAGTTAATTTCTATAGGCTTTTTCGGTCATCTACTCACATTTTTCTTTACTTCTTCTTTAAAACAGTTTACGATTTTCTGAATAACAGGAAAAAGGTGACAATTTACTAAATTAGTTTTTTTATAATGTTTTTATATAAACAATAAACATATTTCTGATAAAATTTTAGATTTCATAGAAGGCAATTTATAACTTACCGGTAATTTTATATTGCTATAATTAATCTTATTTATCACTTTCATACGCAAATTATTGTATATACAATAACCCAACGAGACGATTTGATAAGTTTTATATTCCCATATAGGTTACTATAATCGTTGGTTTTATACAATAGAAAGTAAATTAATATAAAAAATATAACCTTAGATTCAGAAACTTAAATAACGTGACATTCGTGACAACTGACAAGCACTAAGCAGTGATACCAACTCTCAAAAATATTTATCCCTAAATTTAAGTCAAACCTTAAAATTGCCTCAATTATTTAAAAATTCCCCTAAAAATATGTATAATAAAAATAATATTATTATATAAAATAAAAGATATATGTAGTAATATTTCTTAATTTTCTTTATTTATAAATTATCTAATACGTTATAAATTATATCAATTTCTTCTGAAGAGTCCGCATTTTTAAAATGATATAGATTGACATTACATAAACTTAACATTTTACTTCCATCATTATACTTTGCATAGTTCTATTGTATTCAGAATATTATATATTCAGAAAACCCCTAAAAATACCCCTAAACATATACAACCCCTAAAAAAATCCCATCCCACTCATTTACCCCCTAAATTTGGGGGGAAATGTCAAGTCAAGTAGCAAGATTGGACTTCATACGGCAAATTCTCAAAGGGGGTGATTATACCCCCGGATTTTTAATATTTTTTCATAATAATATAATATAATTAATAATATCATAATATAATGAGATAACATTAAAATTATACCGACCCCGCTGTTTAGCGGGGAGTACGGGACTCGGTCAATTCAAATCAAGGCAGGTCAAGTGTGACTATAGCAACACTGACAACTGACAAGTGAGACATCAGACGAGTCCACAGGGTACTTTATTTATATCTCAAGTCTCAACTCGATTTAGGGACGTGGATAAATGCAATGAGTTCAGTTAGAACAGGAAGATGGATGGACGGGATAAATAGATCTCATTAATCACGAGATCAATTGATTAATAGAAGGATCCAATTTTTGGATCAATAAAATCGATTATTTTAATCGATATCTAGTACTGGATCTATTCCATTCACTGAATCGATATTTCATCCTAGACAATCGAAATTGGATCTTTTCAGTCTCTGATCTTTTCGATAACAACCGTAAAATTATTCTTTAAACGCTTTGATGTGCACTCAAAAAACCGACACCAAATGGTAGAGTGAGAATATTTTAATTAAGCTTTGAACAAATATTCAAATACACGTGCTTCACATGTGTCTAAATATGTTTAATTTTTTTGCTATATCTGTGTCTGGAGCCGCAATTACTCTGGCTCAATGTCAAGTGTCAATTGTCATCAAATGTCAATGTCACTTGTCAATTGTCACGAGTCGCGTGTTCGTGTATTAATTCACGGAGTCGCCAAATATTTTCTAAAATGTTTTAAAGAATAAAATTAAATACTAATTAGTAATGTCGCAAACATTAACGGGCGTAAAGCCATCAGGGAAAAGTTGGCGTGAAATAAATCAAGAAAAGAAGGCTTTAAAGCGACAGCGAAATGAGGAGAAAATAATAAAACGGATGAAGAAACTTGAACATGAAAAAGATGTTGAGCAAAAGATAAAAGAAGAAGAAGAGAAGGAGAAAAAGAATTCCGAAATATCAACTATTAGCATAGCAGTGCCTGGTTCTATTCTAGAAAATGCTCAGTCTGCAGAGTTGCGCACGTATTTAGCGGGACAAATAGCGCGGGCAGCGTGCGTGTTTTGTATCGACGAAGTTATAGTTTACGACGATATTGGGGATAAATTAAACACAAAAAAGTCAAAGCTGGATGATGTTGATGGCGGGAAGGTGGCAAGGAAAAGCTGTGTACAACTGGCCCGAATATTACAGTACTTGGAGTGTCCACAATACTTGCGGAAACATTTTTTCCCCATACACAAGGATTTGGAGTTCGCAGGTCTCTTAAATCCTTTAGATGCACCACATCATCTGAGACAGTCAAATGAGTTTCAGTTTAGGTAATATTATAGTATTCATAATTCATACTTGTTATTAATATAATTTTTGTTTGTTTTGTTTATATGTATATTCAGGGTTAAGAGATGTTCTGTTATTAAAATTATTAATTTATTTTAATTAAAAAATCTTCTTTATAGCAATGTATCTGCCACTTTCATTTTAAAAGATGTGTAGTTTATGTTAGTTTCATTGATGCTACATTTTAATTTTAAACCTGTAATTGTTACCATATGTAGGAACCTTGCATGTTATATTACAGAAAAACAACTATCCATTAAACTACCTTGTAGTCATTCTAAAAATTATTGACACATATAATGTTTTTTCAGAGAGGGCATAACAATGAACAAAAAAGTAAAGCCAGGTAGGGGCTCCCAAGTTAATGTTGGACTTTTGCAAGATATTTCTACTGATAAATTATTGAACCCAGGAATCAGAGTAACAGTGAAGATGTTACCATCTGCCGAAGGAAGTAAAAAGATTAAAGGGAAAATTGTGAGCCTGGCAACACCTCGCGCTGAGACTGGAGTATACTGGGGGTATACAGTGAGGATTGCTAATAACTTAAGCCAAGTGTTTACTCAATGCCCATACAAAGATGGGTAAGTTCAGATAAAATTTTGACATTTAGATCCATTGACTAGTGAGATTTAAAATAGCATTGATCCAGGTATTGTCCTATTCTACTTGTTGCAATAAGATATATACACATATGTTGTTTTGTTCCAGATATGATTTAACAATTGGTACTTCTGACAAAGGCACTTCTATTGATGACCTTTCAGAGAAGAATGTTGGTTACAACCACGCTCTTATAGTCTTTGGTGGTTTGCATGGGATTGAAGCGGCTCTAGAGAGTGATGAACAATTACAAGTAGACGAAGCTTCATTATTATTCAACCATTACATTAACGTTTTGCCAAATCAGGGCTCCAGAACAATCAGAACAGAAGAAGCCATACTCGTAGCTCTTAGCAGTCTCAGAACGAAACTTAAAGCGAAAAATGAACCAATGGTATTTAAAGATAGTGGAATTGCAGTTAGCAATACTTTTCCAGTATCAAAACAAGACATTACTAACGATGCAAGTACTAAAAACAACATAGATTTAAGCAGATTTGATTAAAAGAGTAATAAAAATTGTTGTACTTATTTTATTAAATATTGCACCATATAAAATATAACTTGTAAAAACTCAAAAAATATTCAGAGATTGCAAACAGGCTAACCAATAACTTTCTTATTAAGTAATAAAAATGTTATTGTCTACTATAACACATCTACACATCTCTCCCCTCTGTATGAGTCTCCTCTTAGGTTTAGACCATAGTCCACAGTGTGTGCCACATGCAAATTAATAGTTTGTACATTTTTTAGGAACTATCACATTACTCTTATGTAGTTTTCCTCACAACGTTTTCCTTTACCATTACGGCCAGTGATATAATTAATTTGTAACACATTTACAATTTAGTTAGTGGAATTTAAGATACTATTAAAAATCACTGCTTATTACTATTGTCATATTCGGAAATTTGTTGTTTGATGGATTAAGATCTTGTAAATCGCTTTTTTATTGTTATAACAATTTATTGCATTGATCTATTTATATTTCCTACAATTCCCTCAAGTATCTAACCCAACTAAATCAAATTTATTCATCAATTTATATGTTCTTATCTATGGCCTCTTGAACAGTATCACGCAATAGTTTGATAGTGGTTGCTTGATCTTGTGCCCCGATGACGGCTGTCCCTGATACTATCATGTTTGCTCCAGCCTGTGAAATAATAATGTAGACTTCAATTAAATCATATATCTCAAGTTAACAGTTTATATTGGCGAAATATAATATAAAAGTCATCTAAACCTACAGTACAAAGGTTTATTTTACTTGAAATTCACTAAAGGTATAGGATATCCATTTTAGCTTTTCTAGGATGTGAACTTAAATTTTAATGTTAGATCTCTTCATTTAAACGACTGACAATTTATTATGTATTATCCTCATATATCTTTGTATATCATCAAAATATAAAAGTTACTGGTGCATCACATATAGATTTATAACATGGTATAAAAAGAATACATACATTAGCACAACAGCTTATTGTCGAAGGACCGACTCCCCCATCCACCTCAATGTCCAGCAGTGGGTAGTGCTTCCTCAAGTATTCCACTTTAGTCATCTGATCTTCCATAAACTTCTGGCCTCCGAAGCCTGGCTCCACTGTCATTATGAGCACCATGTCTGACATTGAGATGTACTTTTCCACCTCCGACACTGGTGTTCCAGGCTTAATTGCGACCCCAACCTGTTATAATAACTAATTAATAATTTTACATTAATAATTCATTTAATACGGTTAACTTTTTAAATTGTTTAATTCAACTATTTCTGCATGTGGTACAATTGCCAGGCCACCCCAAAATAAGGGGATATAGTAGAGAGAAAACAACTAAATAATTTGATATTTATTTTACCTTCATACCATTTTCTTTTATCTTTCTGCACACTTCTGCCACATTAGACACCGGTTCAATATGGAATGTGTACTGATTAACCCCTGCATCAGCCATCGGAACTATCCACTAGAATCATTTATACAGCAGTTATCTTTTTGTTAATAATTTAGTAACTTTAGAAGATATTATAACCAGTAAAGTTCGATTGGTACCACCGCCACACCTGCATAAAGCCGACTCTATACAGATCGGTTACCAATACCATCTGGCAGAACACATGTTCATGTGCAACATTATAAAAAAAAATTAGTGTCTTCTGAATTCTTGTCTGTTTAAGAGGTTTGATATAATGTAATGTTCACTAAACAAGCATGAAACTATAATAAGGTTATAATAAATACCTGTTCAGGATTTGATACCATCATGTGGGTTTCAAAAAATGCTTCCTTTATTTTACCCCGAAGACATTTTACTATAGGATGTCCAAATGTTAAGTTGGGAACGAAATGCCCATCCATTACATCTAAATGTAAGTAATCTGCACCATTGTCCAAAAGTTTTTGAGATTCTTCATATAACTTTGATAAATCCGAATTAAGTATTGATGGTCCAATAAGAGCTTTTAAACGCCGAGTCATTTTTTTATAAATAGTATATAAATTTTCTCTGGTATAACGGAAAGCTAAAAAAATGTGAAAAAGAATATAGCTTATTATAATTGTAAAAAGTTAAAAAAAAAAAAAACAAAGTATTTTGAAGAACTTGATGAAACTTCAAAAGTTAGAGAATACAGATAAAACAGACAGAATCAAATACAGAATTCACAGAATATTGAATGTAAATTATAAATTTGTTTTATGGCAACTTATGACAATTCCTAATGACGGGTCTAGACTTGACCAGGACCTAGGATTCCGTGTCACATTATGCCGACCCCACAGTTTTACTAATCAATTAATTATATTGCATTTTATTGGAGAAAAATATACCTAGTTATTAGTATAAGAAAAGATCTATTTATATATATTTTATACTGTGATATTTTTGTACCGGCCATGTGTAGCTATTATGGAACTTTCCATAATATATCGTGCATCCCTACTGCGTTATATTTGTCAAATTGTTAATTGTCAAAATTGTCATTGTCATTTGTCATTAATGTTAAATTGAGTATTAATAAATGTTTTATTAAAATTTCTTAAATATTACAACGTATTAGTGTCCTCTACAGGCTCTACAGTATTAATAAAATTGTGTTAAAGTTAAAGTTCAAAACAATGACCGATCTGCGTAGAATGGTAATTTTATTAGTCGTTAATAAATCATTTAACAGTATCGCGTAGTAACAATCCAACATTAAATATACTATTTATAAAAAATATATGTTCTACAGGTGTTGTCAAGTTTTAAAAAATTGCATCGGACTAGAATGAAGGTATTTTCTGGTGATGAAAGAGCTTTGACAGCGGCCAGAGTAAAGATAAATGAGGAGTACAGCAAAAACAAACATGTGGATAACGAGCAAGCAATAAAAGCTGTAAATATTTGCTCAATATGAAGTTTATTTTAAGCTTTTTTGATTGCTATTGACCTACATTGTAGTAAATTTTCAGATGGTCAAATTTGGCGAGGATGTTGAAAGGGAGCTTAGAACACAAATAATACAAGCCAGAGAGATCCGGCCTGGAGTTTATGGTAACTCATTTTCTTAATTATCGACAATGTAGTGTTATTTCTCCAGTCGCTATGTAGTAAATATCATTCCAAATCGCATCTCATGTTTTTAGTAGTCTATACTTTTTAATTTGTAATGGGTACCCACAACATGTGGTTTTAATTTCCTTTTATTGATATTTCCTATAATCCTTTACTACGAACATTGCTTAGGTAGAATAAAATTATATATAAAATTATAATTTAGTTAACTGATTCCGTGCGGATGGCACCACAGTTGTGCCACATCCGATACAGTTTTGCCAAATCCGCACAGAATTGGTTAATAAGTACTTTATTGTGCTTATTATATTTTTTAATTACAGAGGCAAAAATTACAGATGAAACAGTAAAGCTTAACAATATACCATTCAATGACAAGGCAGTGCCCGATGAGGGGATCAAAGGTGGTCGGCCATGCTGCAAGGATCAAGCACAAAATAAATAAATCTATATTATAGGAAGTGTTTAAGTCTAGTCTTTTAGTGAAGTAGTGTTTATTAAGTTTAGATAATTTAATCAATTAATAGTATCATTGCAAGAAATAACTGCTTTTAATTATTTCAAAAATCCAAATTACTAATAATTTGTCTAAAAATATAAATAGGTGATGCTCATTAAAAAGCTTATATGAAGAGGGAAAGAGTTTTACAACGCCATACGCCATTAAGGTTTACAACGCCATCTATTGGTAGAATATTAACATCGTAAGATATAACGGCTCGCCCACACACGACGAGTCGCAAAGGACGTTGTGTGACCGGAGCTCATCATGTCGCTCGTCCTGCCAGGCTATCCTAGTTCTGTCATTTGTCGCGTCAGATGGGCAACAAGAGATGAACGGCCACACTCGCCTTCATCGATGCAAGTCATTGCAAGTCCGAGCGCTCGTGGCGTAAGCACGTTGAAGACGTTACCGCGAACTAGGGTTGCCACTTGCCACTGGTTCAAAAATATAGTGTTGTATTATTTTAGTCAATTGAACTGTATATTGTAGAATTATATTAAATACTATTATTTCATACCGAACATACTATAGTAATATCGGTAATCTAGATGCCGTAGTCATTTCCTAAATTCGTTTCAAAAGTATGCTTTCAAAAAGAGATCATCAGAAAAGTTTAGAATAAGTCTTGTTAGCGCATTTTATAGAGAAATGTTATCAGAAAAGTGTAGGTATGTATTAAACTTAATCAGCGAAAATGGAAAGTGTATTTAGTAATTTCTTTAAGTACATCCTATATTTATGCAACGTTTTTGTCACAAATACTATTGCTTCGCAAAAAGTGGTTACCATACGACACCGCCGCAACTATGATGTTATCCCTTGCAACGTGTATATTATTCCCCTATGAATAGTAAAATGCGGCGCAACGTGATTAATATCGCGAGTAAGGCCGCGTGTGACCGCACTGGAAATAATCACGACAACACGAGGAGCATGTGTGGCAGCACCATAAAACATATTTAGTCGGTCCAACGCATTGTTGCCAGCAATGCTAGTATCATTCCTTATTTTCAATTTCCTTAAGTATAAAGTTTTTAACTTATACGTTTATTTCTGTAAGGAATTAGGGGTTTTTTACATAAAATACCGACAAGTAATCTTGGAAAGGTTTTGGGTAACCCGTCTTTTTCCATTGCTGTCAGCCTGCGGCTGGGTTTATCTTTACATCATCCATATAATTGTCCTTAGGGAGTTGAAACTCCTTAAGGAAATGCATAAAATAAATAAAACATTGGAACATCAATTGCAATATTTATTTTTTATATATATATTTCATGTAATATGGTATATAAGATCGATATCCTCATGTTATGTATGTATGCATGTCATCACTTCTGAGTTTAATGAATTTTCCTGGAGATGTGACCGGGTCCGTGTCTCACGGTAAACTACCCTCATTCTCGAATACGACTCAGTCCACATGGTGCATAAAAAATATTCAGAAATTAAGTACTTCGTCTCCACAGGAGTGATACGGTAGCATCATCACTCAACATCAGATGAGATTGTGGTCAAACACCTGCCTCAAGAATGAAAAAAAATCTCGAATCGGAATTTAATACCATCGTTATATTTTTCTTTCAAAACAAAAGTACATAGTCAGCTTTAATAATAAATAATTTATGCTTTTATAGTCATGTAATAAATCATTAATTAAAAGGTTGAAGCCCTGCGGCAGTAAACTCGCCTAGAGAGTTCAAAGCATTATATAATGCAATTTTTTACTTAAATTATAAAAAATAGTTCTAAATTAGAGCCATCGTGTAAATGTTCATATTAGCGTTTATTTAGTCTACACTTTGAATTTCAGTAGAAAATATGGACGCGTTTATTAAATATTGGCGAAATATATTGGACTACAGAAATATGTACTAAACCAACATTTATTTGAATTATTTTTTACTTTGTAGTGACATAGAAGTCGGTTGTATTTTTTGTTATAAATTTTTGTTTGTTTCAAAACGGTTATACAGACAGACAGACAGAAAAAAAAATACTAATTGCATTTTTGGCATCAGTATCGATCCCTAAGGGGGTGACCCTGATAGTTATTTTGGAAATATATTTCATGTAGAGAATTGACCTTTCTACAGATTTATTATGAGTATAGAAGATTAAATTTCCATTACAATGCAGTCGTTTGATTTTATTAAGATACGAGTAGATGGCTTGACTTTCGTGTGCGTGACGCGTCACCACGCAAACGGCTGGTTCTTAATCAAAATTAAGTTTTGTCCTGTTTAACGTGACAATAGGTAAGTACTATTATTTAATTCTTGGAACAATTTACCCTATGTACCTATTTGAATTATGAAATTTGCTTGACATCAGGTGGTATAATTTGAAGGTGGTAGAACCCTTTGTGGTTCGACTCCGGCGGCACCACCGCCACACCTATTTCTGCCTAATAATAGCAGTGTTAGACACTGCTGTGTTCCGTTTGAAGGGTGTGGCAAGGGAGACATACTTTTTAGAGGCGTTCCAGCTTAGTCCTCAGGGGTAGCAGCGCATCTGTGGCCGACCTCAGGTAGGAATATCTATTCCTATCTGGGGTTGATTACAGATGTCCATGGGCGGCAGTAACCACTTACCATCAGGTGGATTGCATGCTCGTCTGCAACTCCTATATTATATAAAAAAAAAAGATTACATATTAGAGCTAGAAGAGTTATCGTTATCATTCTTTTCATAAGCGTATTTGTATTATAATGTCTTTTGTTCAAGAAATATATTTTAACTCTTTCATAGCATCTGAGAAAATATAAACCGTACGAATTAATATGTGCGTAGTAAATAAATTATATCTAAGTACTTAAGTATATATTTTTATATTTAACGAGCTGTGCGACTTCATATAGTTTAAGATTTTTTAAATAGGAGTTGCATGCAGTCCGCCTGATGGTAAATGGCTGCTGCCACCCATGAACATTTGTAATCAACCCCAGATGTACTCATGAGGACTAAATTGGAATGCCTCGGAAAAGTATGTCTCCCTTACTACACCCTTTAAACCAGATCACAGCAGCGCTTAACACTGCTGTTATGAATAAATAAAGAAAAATTCTGAGCGACCTTTTAAAATTCAAATTTTGAATTGAAACTTTCAGAATCTTATTTTTTGTTTGTCTACAAAATTATACCGTAAAGAGAAAAAAAATAAAAAAATGATTTTCGATGGATTTTGAAATTAAAAAAAATTTAGAGCGATCTCTTAAATTTTTTTTTTGAGTTGTCCTTTGGAGGAGGCTCTTAAAACATAAAAAATATCATTTTTTCACGCGAGACTCAGAAATAAAAAATATTCTTTTTTTTGTGCCACCCTAATCTACAATAATAAAAAAAAACATGTTTTAGGAGACCTTTTGTAATACAATTAATAGAAAACGACAATAAAACGATAAAAACAATGTAGAGTTTAACATCTTTGTGTCCAAACTTTATCATTTTTTAGTACTTAGTAGTTTTTAGTAGAGAGTATATAGGTACAATCTAATATGGTTCCAGTTCGGGTCCTCCAAAATATACAAATAATGCACAGTAAAATAATTACTTTCGACACGTACCTAATCCACAACAGAAGTCAGCTTTTCCAGTAAAGGTCAAAAGTCTTTCTCTTTATAAGAAATCAAATCGGGCCGTATATTTTAACGACCTATCTTATATATACAATTCTCGTGTCACAACGTAAGTGACCGTACTCCTCCCAAACGGCTTTACTGATTTTCACCAAATTTTATACGCATATTCAGTAGGTCTGAGAATCGGCTACTATCTATTTTTCATACCCCCAACGTTTCCCGGTCAGCTAGTAATATTATAAATAGTTGATGGAAAATCTCCGTATGGCATGAGTGATGAGTGATGAGTATTATATTACCAGAAGTGGCCATCTCGAGTGGAAAATTTATCCAGGTTTAGAGTACAGCGTCCAATTGATTCAAATTGGATGGAATGGATATTTCACAAAGATAATTGTGATCTTTATATCTGCTGCATTTTTTGGCAAGTCAGGCAAATTATGAGCCACTGCAGCAAAAAACAATACTAATTATTCGTAGCGAACTTTGTAATTTTTTGTCTCAAACATAGGTTATACATCTATGCTCAAACAGTTGTTTTTGATTAAAGTTTAAATCAATTTAATACGAAATAATTAAACAATTATTGTTTAGATGTAATTTCAGGACCATAAAGTACCGAGGAATAAAACAAGAAAATCTAAATCATATTCATATCCCCTAATTCGCGAAATTCGACTTTAATAGTAAACTTAACAATAAGCAGTATTTTTATAAAACTTTACCATAAAAAAAAAACTAGTTTAATGTGCGGAAGAATAAAAATCTTAATAAAAAACTTAAACGCGTTTTCTCGAAGCCTTCATTTTGTAAATATTGCGTTCTTTGGAGAAACGGCGAAAGAAATTGATTAGAAATTCATCCAGCGAGTTTTTGAGCAATAAAGTCAAAAACTTACGATTCTTTAAGTGCGGTGGGGAAGCAAGTTCAAGTAATTGGGTACTTGACAGTTATAACAATAAAATATGAAATATGTTGGATATGATAGCTTCTAAGTAAACATAAATTATGCAGTATTTCGTTTATTTTTTAATACGTTCTAAGTATTTTAATTTTTAAAAAGAAATTTTCGATTTTTTATCTGTGGATTTTAAATCCCAAAACGGCCACAGTGCTGCCTCAAATGTCATGTGACGTCACTACATCGAAACCAAACAAGACAAATAATAATTAAATCGTTTGCTGTAGAGTTGGTTGAATTTATGTTGTGAACCGAAATGAAGCCATACTATATTAAAGCTGATAGCGTGAACCTGCTTAAAGAATCTCCATATATGCAGTGCAATAAATCAAAATGGATACAAAAACTTCCGTGAGATAACCTATGGAAATATCAAATAAACAACGTAAGTAAAACATTCTTTATATTTACATTTAATCATATCGGACAATTAAAACATTTCTTAACTGACTTCAGACAGAAGAAAGGTTGTCTTCAAGTGATTATTAAGATTTTTTTAAATATACTTATATTCTTATGTGAACTGTTTTAAGGTTATTAATTGGTTATATTTATATTTACAGATCTTCCCGACAATCGTATAGTGACGACGTTATAGAGTATGTGCAGTTTAAGAGGAAGGCAAGCTTGTGTTTCATGAAAAGTAAAAGTTGTTCTGAACACAAGGTACATCAATGAAAATGAAAATGTGATGACTGTCCTGCCTAGAAGAAGTGAGGAGCCAAAAGTTTCGAAAGTGGGCACCAGTCTGAAATACATAAAGTAAAGTACACGGGAAATACTACTTCTTTACTTGCGTAACCTACCCAACAAGATGAAGGAAGAAAAGTGACCATACAGTTCCTATTATTGCATTGCAATTTAATTCTGAAAATGACAGTGATAAAAATATATATCCATTTGTACGGAAAATAATTTTAGTAATGAAGAAAAGCAGACACGCAAGCAGCACAAAATTTTAGCTTAGGTGATCTGTAGTAATTGTTGTAACTGTAACATATGATAAATATATACAAAAGTTCTACTGTGTGTACTCACTAATAGAACCATATAAACCAAATAAACAAAGAAATCGGTTAATAAAATACTAATATTAGCAAATCATGTATTTTTAATTATACAGTCATGTAACTTAATCAGTGCACATGCACCATCAATAATAACACAGTCATGAAATATTTTAATTGTGTCCTATTAATTACAGAATGGGCCCTTAAACTAGAATTCTCATAGACGTCTTATAATTCTATTCTTATCATAGACATCTATATAATATATTAAATATATGAATACTTCCACTTGCTGTTTTGTTTTGATTACGTCCCGTTCCAATGATTTGGAATTGACGAATCACTCGAGAGTTACTAAATTTATTCCTTTTTTTCAATAATACTTCTCTTACATAGATAGTATAAAATGTCATTGCTTGCAAACAGAGGATTTAAACATATAAGAATCTGCAAGTTCTTTAACGTTTATGAGATTTGGGTTTAGGAACTTGTATAAGCAAATTTGTTAGGATATTTAGCGATCGTACTTGAACACATCGTCACTGCACACGCCTTGTAATTTGACATTCTTGCAATTGTACTAATAAAAGTTAAATAATTCCCAAGATTTCCCCTGAAGTATGTGTAGCGTCGAAGTTTATTTCTATATTTTCAATGTGTTGACGTCACGCTACGAAATGACACTTGACCGCCTGTTTTGGCGTAACGTTCCGTTTACCGTAATAAAAATATGTTTTTTATTAATAAATAGCCCTTTTTTCGAAAAAATGATCAATGAAAGGCATATATAATACGCATATGAATTCATTAAAACAGTTTCCCAAAAAGTGTAATCGATTTATTGATTATGATTAATCGATGTCAGATTCCATCCCTACTCCAAATTGACATCTGAGATCATCTGTCAGTAGTGACTAGTGTCAGTTGTCACTTGTCTTGAATGTCTTGTCTAAAATAAGACGAAAATTTATTTTATTTCGAAAATAAAATAAATCCTTTCAAAAAATGTTAAGCAGAACATTATTATCAAGGGCACTTTTATTAAGAACTGTGAAGAATGCGGCGGATAATGTAAAACAAGCCAAAAGAAATTCTGGCCATGGGTACGTACTTCTGTAGATGATTATGTCATTATCACTAAAATAAGGTAATGCTTTATATGAATATAATTTTCATTTTCAAAGGCAATACTTATGCTAAAGCTTGTACATGCGAATACGTGTTTGATGTATTTTTCGATGTATTCAATAAGTGATACTGTGGACTGTAATGTTTTTGTTTTTTTAATATACCAGAACAATGTTCCTTATAGTTTTTAAGTATATTTTGTAAGGAAGCAATCAATGATATGAAGCACGGATCAATGGCATGCCATGATGTGCTGTGGGGTCGAAAGTGATATCAGGACTAAAACGCTTTCCTCTCCCAGACCAACTTATTTAGTTTTAATGACAAATCGTAAATTGCATCTCAAAAATTTGAATAATTTTAAAATGTAATAAAATATTCTTTATAATACACTAAAGTTGTATTACATTATAATTATTATTAAAGTTGAACTTGATAATTACTAATAATTACTTTGATATATACTAATAATAGCAGTGTTAGGCGCTCCTGTGTTCCGTTTTGAAAGGTGTGGTAAGGGAGACAGACTTTTCAGAGGCATTCTAGCTTAGCCCTCACGGGTAGCGGCGCAGCTGTGGCCGACCTCAGGTAGGAATATCTAATCCTATCTGGGCTTGATTACAGGTGTCCATGGGCGGCAGTAGCCACTTACCATCAGGTGGACTGCATGCTCGTTTGGAGTCATGGAGTTGTGCACAATAGGCAGTCTCATTGTGAAGCAGTGATCTCTTTTATACAATCTATGCATGGAATCAATAAGAGGGACATGTAGAAAAAAGGCAAACTGTTTTTTTTTGTACAAAGTTAGATAAGGAAAATGTAGTTAACCATTTTTTTTTTATATTATATGAGTACCAGACGACCATGCAGTCCATCTGATAGTAAGTGGCCACTGCTGCCGATGTACATCTACATCTGTAATCAATCTGTAATGTAAGATTAGTTTCCTAGCTGAGGTCGGCCACAGATGTGCCGCTACCCCTAGAGGACAAAGCTGGAAGGCCTCGGAAAGTATGACTTCCTTACCACTCCCTTCAAACCAGAACACAGCACTGCCTAACACTGCTGTTAATAGGTAGAAATAGGTTTAGCAGTGGTGCCGCCGGAGTCCAACCACAGAGGGTTCTACCACCTTTTGTGTATGTTATTAAATCAACCTTTTTTAAATATTTTATTGTTACAGAGCGTGGTCATACCGAGTACCTCCGCCAATGCCATCTAAGAAATCAGTGTATTTAGCAGAGTTTATGGGAGGAATTGTCTGGTGGTGGATTCTGTACCATATTGCAACTCAATATGACCATCTAATAGTAATTTGAACATTTATTACATTTGAATGTGTATTATTTTATAATAGATTTTTTTTATGAAATAGAAGTAGAAAACAATCATATAACTTCATGAACCCCAATTGGGATTGTAGTTGTATCTAAGATTAGCATCAGATGTGTTGCTTCCTGTTAGGACTAAAGTAAAATGAACAATATAAATACAAACATTGTCGGAGCTGAACTGCAAGTCCGCTCTGAAGTTGTTGCGAGCAGGTGTAGCCATACAATTCGCTATGGCGACGCGATTCATTTCTATATTTAGAGCGGACTAGCAGTTTTACGGACTATACCTGCATGACTTCCTGTTTTTAAAAACATTCCTGATATTGATTTCCTCAGAGTTTACTTTTATTGTTTTAAGTAAACCTTAAGCAAGAGGTATTTATGATACTTTTTATGGAAAAAATTCCTGTAGAGCAATCATTAAACAAATTTTATTTTCCACATCAGATCTTGATTGTTTATATCAAAGTTTAAATCAAGAATAAGAAGAACCATTTTCTTTTTTTTTCAGGGAGAGTGGAAGTATGTAGACCCCAAAACTTGGACAAATGAGGAATTGGGAGTACCACCAGACTCTGAAGGACCACTGAAGCATTAGATAAAAATTGTTAAATTATACATAAATCCTGGTCCCTTTTAATTATTTATGTAGAATATTGTTTCAATAAAATAATAAATCTAGTAGCTCTTGTAATTGAAGTATTGCTGAGATTTAAACTACACTGCATTCATTGCTGATGGAGGTAGGAAAATAATTCACAAATCATATTTTAATGTTCCTGTATGGGCATTGTCTTGTTCAATAAAGATTAGAATAAAAAATGGTGATTGTTTACTTTCAGTATATAGATTTTTTTATTGAAATAACTACACTAGATCATGAGAAAGCAAACTATATCAAGGGTGTAGTTAGGGCTATGTTCAAGGGATCCTAAAAGCAGTGGCAAGCTTTAATTGCCCTATGCTAAGGAAAGGGTCAGAAATAAAGTGTTTTCGGCAATTAAATCCTGTTGCACAAGGATTTTTTTTACTCGCCTACGGTATGTGGAGGGAAGAGTTCAGACTTCACAAACCTCTGCGCCTGCGGTAAAGCGCCATCTAGTGGCAGAGTGTGAGAAACAAAAGTTAATTTATCCTATTGCCACTGTAAATTTTTCTAATAGCCTGTATGTCATCTTTGGCTTATGTTCTATTTCGAACTATAATCGTCTGTGCACAGATCTGCATTTGTTTCGTACCCAAGGACTGTGCATGCGTCCAAAACATTATTTGCATTTATAATATTAGTAATATAAGATAATGCATAATTCTAAAACCACTTTTAAAACCGCAGTCGAAACTGCAGAATAACTACCGCCACGCAAACAGCAGTGTTAAGCGTTGTTCTTCTGGTTCTGATGGTGATAACGGATAAAATCTCGAGTGGGAATTTAATTGCAATTTATCAAATTTTTCCCGAAAATCTGGTGATAAACAGTCAACCACTCGTTTCCTACACAAAGACATTGATGACCTCATTATCAGTATAGGACATGGGTAATATTTACAAAATGTGGAACCTATAATAAATATTTGCCGTGATTCGCCCAGAGATGGCGCCACGCGTATTCTGAATCGCGCTATCGAAGTTTTCAGAACATCTTGTACATAATATCCAAACTCCGAACTGAGACTGTCGGAGTACGTGTGTTCCTCGGGCATCACCTAGCCTGGCGGGAGATATTCCTGTGCCAAATGATTTTGCTGAATAATGTTTTTTTTATAAAAACGAATTTTATGTTTATCAACAAAACAGAATAGTAATGATTAAAAAAAGAAAGGTTATAAAACAATATAATATTTTTATTAAACGTTTGTAATGAGTGTTTTTTTATTGGTAATTTTTTTATGCATAGCAAGTTCATCGGCAGATTGATGCGATCAAGAAACAAGAAAAACTATTATAGATTGTGATAATTTTAATCTAAGTGTGCGCTGAGAACTTACTGGAAACAACAGATCCGACCAAGGTGTCATTGAACAGAACACCATGTACATTGTAACAAAATTGGTATTATATTCCAATTTTTTTTTATTAAAATTTATTGACTTTTAAATAAATAAACTAGCATATATATTGGCAGTATCGCGAAAAACTTTTGCCTTTTTATGTCCTATCATAATATAATGAAAAAAATAAAATTATTATTTACACTCTGTGATGACTCTCGTTTGACGTTAGAAATATTTTTTCTTGTGATCGCCCTAGATCGTAACTCGTAAGTATACTTAAATCTTGTGTTGTGAGTTATTTAGGAGTGTGTAGTTATTGTCAATTTCTTTGAATATGTTGTGATAATGTGATATTAGAAAAGTTTAAACAAGAAATGGACACTACTGCAAATCAAAGGGGTGAGTTTATTGTCCTAAATTTTAAAACAGTCTTGTTTGTAAATGAATAACTGTACCTTGCGACATGATTTAGGCTGACGTATGACACCTGCTACGACATCTGATGCATTTATTTGTAATAAGCCAGCTCGCTTGTAATGTTACAACAAAGGTCCAGGTCAAGTTTCTCAAGGTGTCACGTGAGTGAAATTTGTAAGAGTTTGTGACACCCTTCGCCCCTTGAGAATAGGTTTCTAAAATCGCACGCTTTCGCATGTTTAGGCTTAGGTAAACATAGGTATGCAGGTCTCCTTGAGTACTGCCAAGAGCGTGAGTCATTTCCATGGCAATGTGATGTCATATGAATGTAAAGATGCTTATAAACAAAATGTACGATGCCGCGATTCACGTGCTATACTCAAGGTGTGTTTCCAAACAAAGTTAGTTCCATACACAGAGTAGGATCCTCATGCCTTTATGTCTAGTTCAAACTCTTAAAACAAATTGTTTAGAAAATAACATTGTTTACAAATAAACAATGTAATCTTACAATTGTCTTGAGATCTGTCTTTCTTTATTTTTAATTTAATGGATTAATGGAAGTACTTAAAGCAAGTTTATTAATATATTAAGGTTGAATTATTAAATTATAATCTGAAAAAATGATTATTTCCTTAAAAACCTCTAAAATTTACCTCGTATATGCATATGGAATATTCCACACAAAAATTAAGAGGGAAGAGAATTCTCTATACATAACATATTAAACTTAGTGAGCAATGATGAAAGCTTGATGATAAACATAGTTTATCTATAACTCTGGATTGGACTCTTCAAGTTTCATCAGTTTTATTAAGTTTCAAAGTACTTACCATATTTTGTATCATAGACCTGGTATGGGTAAGCTTTTTAAATTTGTAAAGGAAATTTAGGAATTTCAACAATGTTGTGGGTTGTAGGTAGTCACAGGCCATAGTAAATAACAAAAGGTATACCATGGGTACGCAGCATCAGCCCATGCTGCTCTCTGAAAATAGGTCAACAGAAAAAAGGCTTTTGCTCTCACACCACAGGCATAAGTATAATTTGCCACTCAACTATAATGCAATAAACATAAAATGTCTTCCCTAAAATGAGTTCAGTCTAGATATTAAGCCAATCTAGCTGGCCCATAAGCACCATAGACATGTAAAAACAAGCATACAAACACAAACCCAATCACAGAGAAAAAATATAAAATGGTCATTAAATAAATAAATAAACACTTTCTACACTCACAGGCCCACACTAGGATTCCCTGTGTCGTGGGTACCATGGACACACACATAGACAAATACACAAACACCCAGACCCAGAAACAGAAATCTAAATTCATCATTTAGATATCTGTCTGGCCGGGGATTGAACCCGGGACCCTTTGCGCGTCAGACCGGTATAGCGACCGCCCCGCCACGCGGGTCGTCATTAAAGCACTAGTCTACTTAGGATCAAAATTGGACCCTCATCATGGGTATTTATATATGATTGGGTTTTTTATTAAGATCTTGCTGTACAACACTGAAAACACCTTTGCATTTTATAGTGATATTTGAGAATACTAGATTAAAATGGTATGCGTCATTGCAGATTTAATTGACCGCATCATTTTATTCATTAATTACATTCTGATATGTTATAATTATGCCGCAGGGTTTTGTTAGAGTTTATCCTTACATTAGCGTTACCACAATTTATATTATATAGTATTAATATTACTGCCAATTTGGAAATAAATTATGTAGGGCCAATACTGACAGTTACTATAGTTACTATAGTTATTTATATAGTTGTAAATAGAGGAAATTCTAGATAGTTCAATCCAGCCGTGGCAGGTAATGTTTTTCCCATTTACGTATATGTTATCCTTACTAATATTATAAATCCGAAAGTAACTCTGTCTGTCTGTCTGGTTGTCTCTTCTTCACGCCTAAACCACTGAACCGATTTTAATGAAATTTTGTAAAAAGATAGTCTGAGACCCGAGAACGGACATAGGATAGTTTTTATCCCGGAAATCCCACGGGAACTAGGGATGGCGATTTAAGATCTATTAATCGGAGAATCGATCTTCTGGACCAAAAATTCGATTATTTTAATCGATATTAGTAAGGACTGAATCGTAAACTATGCATTGGATCAAGTGATGATCTTTAGCAAAGTTGTTGTCCATGAGCCCACAAAGGTTCCAGAGTTGGTATAACCAATTTTCGCCAAACGGTACTGTCGTTCCAATGAAGGTACGAATTTTCAGTTTTGTATGTCATATTATTTCTTTAAAATGCGGGCGAAGCCGCGGGCACCACTAGTATTTTAATAAATTTTAACATATGAAGTGTTAAAAGTATTTGTTTTTTTCTTGTATCTGTATAAATAAATAAAATTGATCCAAATTGGTGGAGTTACATAGGCTCCAGTACATATATTTAAGTACTCGTAGTTTTTGTCTGTATAATAATTAGTAGTTAATCAACTTCTGAAAGGGAATAGGTTATTTCTCGTTTATTTGTCAACCAATTTTCTTACTTTTTAATTTCTTACCTGTGGATGAACTTTAGTATTGTAAATTGAAAAAAAGAGGGTTACAGATCAAATTACGACCACCGAGCGAAGTTACTAATAGAAATTTAAAAGTAATTAAGAGTAAAAGATCATCCGTTAAAACATTGTTTATGTCTTTATGTATCCCATATCCTCTATAAAAGTTTAATATAAAATTTATGAAGGAGAATTACAAAATATGGTAATTCATTATGTTTCTCTCCATTTTTGGGCATGGTTACATTCTAGAATACAACACATTGAAACATGTTCTGTTACACATCTTTGTAAGCATTATGAAGTAATCTCAGATATGTTAGTTTCTTCACAATGTTAATTGATGAGTTAATCTATTGAAATTATTAGGCTGGGAATATTGAGAGCCATAAAAGTGTAGTTTTAGTTTAGTTTTAACATGGGACAAATTTTATCTTGTTTTGGTAGGAGATACTTTTGGGGTATTTTTATTAATAGTATACATTTTTAACATTATCCTACCGCTAAGGGTCATGTTTTTTGTACATATGTAAGTCTTATTCTTTGGCTTGTCCTACTGCTCAAACAGTTTGACGGATTTTAGCATGTGAGGTATTGTTGAGAGTCATCAATTTGTTTGCTGTTGTTTGTTAGTATCTAATATTATGTTATAGAAATAGATATATAGAATTAGACTAGCTGAGTCGTTCATATTACAATCAAAATATAAGTCATTCAATATGCAATGATATTCATAATTATTTATTTATGTTTTTACCCGACTGCCAAGGAAGGGTTATGTTTTTCGCGCATATCTTGTATCTTTGTCTTTCTTTATTAGCAACAATATTTTGTTATCTTATTACTGTAATGTTATTATTTTAAGCTTTCATTCTTTAAAGTTAACATTTAGTTAATTATATAATTAGTTAAAGAAAAAAAAAAGCCTTTTTGTTTTGAAAGTAAGTCACCGTCGCTTATGGACATTTGCAACAACAAAAGAACTACCAATGCAAAAGATTTAGACGGGCGGATTTTATTTTTAATTTACTGTCATTATACAAGTATTATCACAAAGTGATTTCCATGCTAAATAGTACACATTTCAACAGTATCCTGCATAGCCAACTACGCCTATGATGCATCGGAGCCCGACGAGCTGACTATCAGGCCAGGAGATGTGCTCCGGGACGTGGATCAACTGTCGGGCGGGTGGTGGCGCGGCGAACTGAAAGGGCGGCGCGGCATGTTCCCCGACAACTTTGTATCTATACTCACGGAGCAAAATAACACCAGGTATGTAACATTCATATATGTAAGCTCGCGTGTCTGTATAATGAATGTATTTCCAAAAAAAGTAGTTGGGAGAATTCAAATCTATCTACTCTATCGGTCTTTATTCTACATGCCGCTTACTAAGATTATCTGTGTCGTGGATTCTTAAGGCAGAATAAAAAAAACACAATCAAAATTCATCATTTGGATGTCTGTATGGCCGGGTCTCGAACCCGGACCCTTTCCTGGCCAGAACAGTACAGAACAATGGACTTCAGGGACCAGGGGCTTCAGGGAAGTTGTATTTGCTGCTTCCTACACAAATACGTCGTGATATAGGTTGGCAAGATGCAATACTCCCCAAAAGTACTCGAAAATTTGCCGCCTCATTAAAATACACTTATTTTCTCTCATCCCTCTTATATACAAGCATGCTATTGTATATTAAACACTGTCTTTGTTTTTAATTCATCGACGTATTATCTTCAAAATAAATGATTATAAGACGTGCTGATAAGCACATAAGTATTTCTTGTAATTGCCTCGTATTAGTCCACGCCTACTGCCTCGAGTCTGAATTATTTTTTGCTCATATTCAAATTAGCTCAAGAGATGAGTGAAAATATGAATGAGTGGATTTTCAATATTTTTTTATGACTTACAACATTATATATTTTTCGATTAGTAGAATAATAATGATTGCGTGCATTATCTAATCAATTGAGATAAGCCTGTGATAAGGTGGTGGCGGCTAGTCAGTTTTGTATGTGCGGCCCTGTATATTTCTGTGCGTATGACTAAACGTTAAGACTTGTATTAAGTTTTAAGTGGAATTTATCTTAACCCGTAACTAAGTCATGGTTTTGTGGTCAACTTGTGGTTTGAGTGATTTAATGGTGCGATCTTAAAAGTTTCTGTGTCAATTTGAAAAGTGTTTGCTGATAGACATTTTATATGAAACCTACAAAAATAAATAAAAGGAGGTGAGATAAAGTCGTGTGTAAGTAGGTAATAAATTTTTAAAACTTTTTATTGTTAATCGTTGTAAACTATTTTGATTGAACTATTTTATATGTAAAATTGGTGAAAGCTAAGTCTTTTAATTAGGTACTTTATTACTGAATGATTTAAGAGTAATTATCGTACGATCTTGATAATTTAATTAATCATTATATAGTATATTAAACTATCTACTTCAGTATACGTTTTTCTATTGTCTATATTTTTCCTAGTCTTATAAAGTAGGTTTGTTCACTTACGTCCATTTAATAACCAACCCATCTAATGTTTTGTTTTTGCCTACAAATTTTGGACGGATTGAGTATAAATAACATTATGAGTGTTGACATTTATAAACAATTTTCTTTCCTTGCATTGCATGATGAATACAGCATAGGGGAGATGTATGTATATTAACAGGAAATTACTCATTTACTTATTGTTACAAATCTGGCTTTCCTTTAAATTGGATGTCATTTTGTGAATCACTTGTTTGGTCAACATTGTGAATAATACGACAATTGATAGGTGGCAAATGAGTGTGGTTTAACAACCTACATATGTAATAGGTTGCTTTGTCTAGCGAAGACACTGACCGCTTTTCACTCTACGTCAAGATTTTTATTTTGCGTCCTCTTAATCGTCATAAGGATCAATTACTTAATACTAAGCAGTATTGTTGAAGTAATTTAATGGTTATTTGTTGTTTGACGTTATATCGTGATATTGATATCGTCTCCCATTAGTAATTAAATCGTTTTAAACTGAAATATTTTTATTTTCATTCTTGTGCACAGTTTTAATATTGTAAAAAACAAAAAATCAATAAGAAAAATAACTTCGACTATAGGCAGGTGATATGTTGAATATTTAACCGGTACCGACGTATCTGGCATAATAACTAGACATAAATAATAAGTTACGGTAGTGTCGTATGTGGCTATTTTTTATAATGTAGCATACGTGCATGTAGTCACCTGATGGCAAGTGGCCACTGCCGCCCATGGACATCTGTAATCGACCCCATATAAGATTAGATTCCTACCTGAGAGCCTACAGATGCGCCACTACTTCTGTGGATTAAGCTGGAATGCCTCGGAAATGTATGTCTCTTTTATCACACCCCGCAAACCAAAACACAGCAGCGCTTAACGCCGTTGTTATTAGACAGAAATAGGTGTGGCGGCGGTGCCGCAGAGGGTTCTACCACCTTCACAATGATTTCTTACCGCCTTACTCAGTCGAGATGTGCTAAAATAAAGGTATTTTGTTATTAGACCAGCCGGCGTGCAGGGCCGCTGCCGCGCCGTGTTCAGCTACCAGCCCGCCAACTCCGATGAGCTGCCGCTGTGCGTCGGCGACGTACTCGAGGTGTTAGGAGAGGTAACTACATAGTATACGAGTAGAGTGTATACAGTCCTTTGTTAGCCCGCAAACCGCAACATTCTGAGGTTATAATAAGTGAATACATAGTTACATACGTACATATTCGTTGTGCAACACTAGGATGCCATTCCTTAGCGACTTAACCGTTATGTTTTGTTAAACCGTTGTAATTTTGTGGAGACCCGAGGAGTAGTACTGAGAGGACAATCATAGACTTCATGTATTTTTAAGACTTCAATTTCTTTCATGCCTGTACGTAGTTACTACGGTTTATTCTCGGTGTTATCCTTCAAAGCGTTTACTTTCAAAGTATGTGCTAATTATTTTCTAATGTGCAAATAACGTCGAAAAATCAGGGGTGAATATCCGCGATTTGAACCCTGGACCCCGTACCGTGGTGTGAGATGACGCAATACACTAGGTTGACACTAGGTACTTCGTATAGCATTTATATCGAAATAGAAGTCGATGGTAGTTTTTGTTAAAAAAATAAGAAGCAAATCTATGATCGGGCATATAATTAACATGCTTTTATTACTCGTAGCTTGGCTTAGATCTATGTGTGCGGTTTATAACTATTCTCTCATAGATAACTGCCAATAGAATGTTTGTAGCATTTAAAATATAAAGCACCCCCCGCTTTTTACTCTGAATTAAATTATTATTTTAATAACTTAATTTTTATTATAATTATTTTTTAGTTTTTAGTTCGATTAGCAATAAAAGCGGGCTTTTCTTAGTTTTTTTAAATATCATTTATTTTTTTAATATAATTCCGCCGCTTTTTACGGATGCTTCAAGAGTTTTCGTTAAACTGAATGTTTTCGTGCAGGTGGAGGAGGGCTGGTGGCAGGGCCGGCGGCAGGGCCGCGTGGGCGTGTTCCCGTCCAACTTCGTGGTGATGCTGGAGCCGCCGCCCGCCCACACCGCGCCCTTCGAGCCCGCGCCCGCCCTGCCGCCCAAACCTAGTTAGTTTATTATCATTTTTATTTTTTTATATAGGAGTAGCAGACGAGCATGCAGTCTACCTGATGGTAAGTGGCTACTGCCGCCCATGGACATCTGTAATCAACCTCAGATAGGATTACATATTCCTACCTGAGGTCGGCGACAGATGCGCCGCTACCCCTGAGGATTAAGCTGGAACGTCTCGGAAAAGTATGTCTCCGTTACCACACCCTTCAAAACGGAACACAGCAGCGCCTAACACTGCTGTTATTAGGCAGAAACAGGTGTGGCGGTGGTGCCGCCGGAGTCGGACCACAAAGGTCGGACCACACCTTCAAATTTGTCAAAGTTATCACATAACACTCATTATGATATTAATTGTGCCCCGACAGCTTATTACGTTGACATAATTATCATGTTCATTATATATTAAAATTGTTAGGAATCATTTTAAGGCTTGATGTCATGCTTTGTAAAGTGGCGTTTACCAGCCTCTACGCTACCCTTTCGCTGCCATATGATACTCACAAACAAATACTATAATATCAATGTAAGTATACGCACTATTTACTGGATGGTCGGAGCTTACGTTGACGTACTACGCCATACAATTGAAATAGAGCCAATTTATATCTTCTTATTTTTCTTTCTATTTACATTAGCCAATCATGCAAATTAATAATAATGAGAGGCAACGAAGATAACCTCTTGTCTTAATTTATATGATAAAAAACATCCATGTACTATTCTACTCATAGAATAAGTTATACTTTTTTGTAATAATTTTGATATTCTTTATACATTCAAGCAAATTTTAGCAATTTCTTGAGATTTTTTTTCTTATGAGAGTGAAGCGTGGAGTGTCTTTTTTCGGAATTAGCGATGGACCTAAATTATTGTCATTCGGTGATGAGACTGCTGTCTATTAGTGGGTCAGTAATGGGGCGACGAAGAAGAAGAAACTAGGAAACGACCGATAGATAAAAATAAAATTATGTGTTACGCTTAGAGATGGGCAGAGGGTTTAAACCCAATGGGTGGATACGGGTTTAAACCGGGTATTTTGGGTGAAATAGGGTTTAAACCCAAATAAACACCCAAACAGCGGGTGTAAACTATTGTCATTCATATTTTTATTTTCTTCGTGTAATACCATTTTTAAAATAATATTGTAAACAATTCACTAAATATGCACTCTAAAAGCACATATTTCATTTAACTACGCTGTTATAGTCATGTTATAGTCCATTCGGATGTGATGTGTTACATTTGGGTTGCAATTTTCGAAGACCCAATTTTATTTTATAGATGTCAATGATTAGTGTACAGTTAAATCCTAATTTGTGGAGTCCCAACTGTTGTCCCTCGGCCGCCATCTTGAAAAAAGGGTCACAAAGCGTTTTTACGCTCTAACAGGCATACTATTTGTCGCACAGAAATTTAGTAAGAACAATTATGGTTTCAAATTGATTTATCTATAATTTTAGTTCTATAACTTTTTGTCGTCAAACCAAAAATAACAAAGATAATAACAAT
The DNA here is from genome assembly GCA_014595695.2 of Epargyreus clarus clarus. Lineage (NCBI taxonomy): Eukaryota > Metazoa > Arthropoda > Insecta > Lepidoptera > Hesperiidae > Epargyreus > Epargyreus clarus. The sequence continues at coordinate 1,857,865 of JACTTY020000018.1, read as the reverse complement.
AATAGGTTACACTTTGGGAAGACTTTTTTTAACTTTTTTCTACTTAATTTACAGAAAATGACATTGAAACATTTTGATAAAGGAGTTTTTATAGTCCGATCAATTTAGACATAAAAATAGTAATCAAATAACATAAAGCTAAATTTCCGTAAAGACCTTGGGTTTACCATCACAAGTAAAGTTCCAAAAGTCCTCATCGATGTGTGTGTCGGCACTTATTCCGGGTCAAACGTAAAAATTTTTCGGGTTTCTGGATTTTTCTCGAAAACGGTAAATTTTATCGAAAAGTACCTACCTTGGACCAAAGTTGTAGCACTTAAAATTTTCTATAAAATAATGTTTATATTTTTTTTCTTAAAGCTATAATTATTAAGATGTTACGTAAGAATTACATTTTACATTATATGCACATATTCCCACACCACCTGTGCATACGAGAGGTATATTTATTTGTTTTAGTTGTGCGCTATTTGTTTCGTCAAACAAATAATAATTAAAAAGGTAATAAAAATAGATGAACCCCTAAAAATGTAATATTTAAAAATGTAAAAACATTAGAAATACAGTAAAAACCTATAGTATATCTATTAAATAAACATTTGAACTATTTTAAAAGCTTTGTGTAGATTTTATTAACTCATTTTATAAACACCCAGATAAATACCCAGTGGGAGGAAATAAACGGGTATTTATTGGGTTTAAACCCTGCACAGGGTTTAAACCGGGTTCTTTGCCCATCTCTAGTTACGCTACACACACTAATCCATACATTAGGGCACTTCTCCTGTCGAGCGTGTTTACGCCCGCACGCATGCTACTTGCATCTTATTGTGTCATACACAAGCATATGGGTCACGAAGGCATTTGGCGAGGTCATTCATGTTAGCGTGTGGCACACGCGTGCAGGCGTAGAAACGCGCGATAGGAAAAGCGCCCTTAACGCGCGTCGGCGCGCAACGCTCGTCTCATGCTGAAACACGTTACACACTGTTTGCCTAAACGCGTACTAAATAAACTAAATATTGTAATATTTATAATTTAATAATTTTTACATCCACCCTCCATTTGACTACGTTAGATGTTTTTTTTTGTTATTTAATAATTGCAATTTTTTCGAAGTTATCTTAAAATACATTTCTTAGCTTTAACTACAAATAATCGTATTTGTCGCAGTCAAGGAGCAATGTCGCGTGCTGTTCCCGTACGCGGCGGTGAACGAGGACGAGCTGTCGCTGGCGGAGGGCGACGTGGTGACGCTGGTGTCGCGCGACACGTCCGACCGCGGCTGGTGGCGCGGCGAGCTGCACGGCCGCGTCGGGCTCTTCCCGGACAACTTCGTGCAGCTGCTGCCGGCGGGTGAGCGCGCTGTGTGTGTAGCTGTAGGGGGGCGAGCTGTGCCCGGGGCGGGGGACGAGGACGAGCTGTCGCTGGCGGAGGGCGACGTGGTGACGCTGGTGTCGCGCGACACGTCCGACCGCGGCTGGTGGCGCGGCGAGCTGCACGGCCGCGTCGGGCTCTTCCCGGACAACTTCGTGCAGCTGCTGCCGGCGGGTGAGCGCGCTGTGTGTGTAGCTGTAGGGGGGCGAGCTGTGCCCGGGGCGGGGGACGAGGACGAGCTGTCGCTGGCGGAGGGCGACGTGGTGACGCTGGTGTCGCGCGACACGTCCGACCGCGGCTGGTGGCGCGGCGAGCTGCACGGCCGCGTCGGGCTCTTCCCGGACAACTTCGTGCAGCTGCTGCCGGCGGGTGAGCGCGCTGTGTGTGACTGTAGGGGGTCGCGAGCTGTGCCCGTGGCGGCGGACGAGGACGAGCTCGCTGGCGATAATATACAGGGTGTTTTTCCAATGGGCCTTCATGGCTAAATACGAAACTATAGGATTATCGAAAAATGTTCAGCATTTTTTAGCATATACGAGGCCGATTTTGATAAAAACTAAAGCGGCATTATTTGATTTTTTTAATCTATTACCCTAGTCGCGAATCGAACGACTTAATTTTGTAAAAATATACACCTTTTATCATCGTGCCATGGAATAGTGTCGCTTATAAGGACCAAATTTTGGGGGGAAATTATAAATGACGAACTAAAGGAAAATGCTCATTTTGAAGAAAATACATTTTAATTTCATACATTCTCATACTAAGCCTAAACTATTTGTTCGATATTATGTCTATAAATACAAGAGTGCAATAGGCTGTCATGTAAGTACTCGCCATTTTTTAAATTTTTATTTAGGTTAGGACGTCCATGGGTGGCAGTAGCCACTTACCACCAGGTGGACTGCATACTCGTCTGCTATTCCTATATTATAATCCACAATAGTAAATATTCCGCGTGGCGGAGCGGTAACCATACCGGTCAAAGCGTTCTTTCTAGATTCGATTCCCGGCCACATAGATGTCACGACGAATGACGAATTTAAATTTCTGTTTTGGGCCTGAGTCTGTGTTTGTCGATGGCTCCTAAGACAGGAAAAATCATAAGTTAAGTGTTAATAAGTAACAAGTGTAGTTCGTAGGAATCACTTTAACATTATTACAGCACTTATAAAATTGAAATCAACGATTATAAGATGGCTTTTATCTTTCTAGTAATCGATTGTTGGACTGTATAGCTAATATGTACTGATAAACCATAAGGTTCTGATATCGAGGTTTATTGGGGCAAGAATTGTCGTGAGCAGTGCTATTTTATTTATTTTACAACGAGCTCAGTCTATTTACAGATTCTGTATTTATTAAGGTATGTTATATTATAAAATACCTTTCAGTGTATAATTAAAAATATGTTTTTTGGTGTAAGCGAATATATTGTGATCTTTTAGGGCCTTGTGGCGCCGAGCCTTGGGTACGGGCTCGCTGTGCCTTTAAGTAAATGGAACTGTTCTTGTTTAAAAAATAATTTCAATCGTGGTGTTAGATGTATATAACGCACATTCAGTGTAAAAAACTGATGATATAAAAAGTAATTTTTATACGGCGGAAATAAAAAAATGAATACATGGCTGCATGTAAAGTAAGTATGATTTGAATCTTAGAGAAGAGAAGGGAGAATCTTCTTAAAAAAGTTCTTTGTTTCTTATATCCTGTGGTCATAAGTTTTAATAAATAAATATTGTAAACACTTAGTAAAACTCTAATTCTAAAATCCGGTTTTTAGAAAAACACAGAAATTTCCTATAGATGAGCACTATGAAAGGATTTTTGAAAATTCAATCCCTAACGCAGATAAATACATATATAAAATCTAATAAAAATAAATATAAATTTCCTGTTAACATCGTTTATGAGGGTCAAAGTGACCTTATCAAAATCGTACGAATTCGTAATATCAGTTTATAATAAGTAGTTATATGTTTTGCAATAAGATTTCGGTCGATGACACCCGATATGTATAAAAAATTATATCATACTAATATCATATTAGGTATTTTTCTATATACAATAATCGCACCTTTACAATTACAATGAAGAAAGTGCAAAAAATCGTCAAGTTCAAATGACACCTTAAAAAGTGTTGAACTATTTTAACAATGACTGTGTGTAATTACCGTAAACTCCGCTAGATGGAAGTAGTGTCGATTATGGATTGAGAGGGAATTGAAGGCAACATTCCTGAATCATATGCGTTTTTCTTAAGTGCATGGTATTTGCACTTGCGTCATTGCGTTCTAAAGATGCAATATATGGAAACAAAAAAGTATATCATATGCAAAACAAAAAAGTATGCTTTTAATACTACGACTGACTGTTGATTATGGGATGTGAATTTCATATTCCGTCTTTGCTGTAAGAGAACAGGGCCCCCGTGTCGAGGGGACCTCGTATTAAAGATGCCGTGAAAAGCCAATATATGCTTACACGAAAAATTAATGGTTACGTTCAACATTTCTAAATTGAAAATATGAGCATTCACGGGTCGGGTTTAATATTTCCTTACATATTTTTACCCAAATGCCCTCAAATTCTTACGTGCCTAAGAGCCCTGTATATAAGCTTCTTCTAGCCTAAGACTAGGTGTGGTATTGGTCGCCTTACCGGTCTGACGAAATTTTGTTCCGATTACGTTTGATAATTTTCCTATGTTTGCCCTCTTATAATACGGAGTCCTGGGGCACACATCTATTTATTTACTCTGAAATTGTTACCGTGGTTTCGTATTATTTTTTATTCGTATTACTAACTACATAAAATAAAAAATGTCAGGTATTCTAATGTTGTTATGTCGTAATATACTTAGTTACATCTGTCAGTATTTTTATTTCGTCTAATGATGTGATTATATTAATTCTTATGTTATGAAGTATTACATGGCATATATTGTATAATTTATCTTTAAGAACTCTTGCGGATTATATAGGCCTCGTATGAATTTCAATATAATTTTACCATAATTGCAACTATTCATTTGTTTTAATACGATTTTTGAGAATAGTTACAATAAATGTTACAATAACTACAAAGGATTATATTGAAGGGATTATATTTTTATTATTATGGTTATAGAAGATTATTTTTATACGCAGTAATAGAACGGGTTGCGTAAAAAAGCCCTATCGGGTAAAATATTCGCGTGCTGCTGATACTAATTATGTTAGTGTTGTCCGCCCACTTATATTAATTTCCACAGAATAGATATGCGGTAGACATACATTTGCAGCGACACATTATATTATCGTGTTCATAAAAATTACTGAAACTTATAAAAATCTAACTAGTTGTAATAAATAAAATAATAATGAATGCTCCAAAGGTCACACCAAGTTTTCGTGTTGTGGGTGTCACGAACTAAGAGACAATATAAATGTTTAGATCTAAAATATTTGAAGGAAATCGAACCCGCGATCGCTTGTTCGATAAACCGGCATACCCACTAACATACCAAAACATTTGTTTTCTTTTATAGTAGTGTACTTTAGTCAGAACTGGTGTACTATTTAGGGTTGGTTACATAATTAATAAGTATATTCATGGTTTGTAGAGCCTAATTACCATTAGGAGGCTTGCGTATCTAATTTACATATCGTTTAGATTTACAATGACGTAAGTGCAAAAAGTCTTCAAAGTGTAAAACAAAAAATACTTAAAAAGTGCTTGCTATCCAATGCAAAATTTAAGGCAACATTTCCGATTCAAATGCAGTTTTCCCCGAGTGCACTGTATTAGAAATTAATTATCACTTGCCTAGAAAACGGTGAAAGAAAACATCGTGAGGAAACCTGTATACCTGAGAGATTTATATAAAAAAAAATCTCAAAGGAGGAGACCCGTGCCCAGCAGTGGGACAATAATGGGTTGATGACGATGACGACTGTATTTGGTACTTATGCCCTTTCAATTGTAAAGTTGCAATATATGGTACTTAGTTACATAAAAACATAGGATCGCGTACCATTTCAATATGTCTCTTCTATGTAATGTCCATTCTGTTATATTATTCGATGCTTTGCTATTGACATTTCTCATGAAGGTTGAGCGAGTCGTGATTTTGCGTAACTTCGCCTCATCGTGGTGTCGTAGTGGTTTTATTTTTATACCAACGTTCAGTAAGTTTGTTGATGCAATATTGTATCCGCGTTGGGACGAAATCGATTCTTAATAATACTAAAATGGGAGTAGAAAGTGAGTGATATTCGACCGACACTATTTTTGTTGTTGAACGGTCGTAAATTCGTGCATAATTATGGTATTTGTGATTAAATGATTGTGTTTGCGGATTGTTTTGCGCCATCGTTTATATATCTATGAGTAATGGTTAACACTGTGTTTATAAGCTTAGATGTATTTATTATCCGAGTAGTTAACGGCCTTGCTTCTTAAATATACATTCTAAAAGTTTTGTGTAACTGATATTGTAAGTTTAATACCTATTTATTTTATTAGCAACTAATGTCACGTTCTATTATGTTAACTAATACATTATTATTTAATAGTTCATGTATTACTCATATTATATATCGCAGTTTATATAGGTATGTATTCGGATGTCTGTATTTTTTATATTGTATTTATTATTGTTTATGCAAGTATTGTTATCTTAAATTGTTATACATATATCGGTATAATACATATTGACCTTGTGTACATTTCATAACAATTTATTAATATAATTTGTATGCATTTAGTCTGCAGAAAACTTTTTGAAAGCATGAGTATTTTTACTTAATGTGACATTATAAACATTTGTATAGTGTTTTGTTGACATTATCATCAGATCCGACCAATAATAAAGTGGCATCGGCACCGGAGGAGGAGAGCAAGCCGGAGCGGCCGCCCTCGAAGGCCAGCAACGCCATCTACCCCGTTCTCAACAAGTATTCGGAAAAGACGGCCTCTGTTAAGGAACTCACCACATCTAAAATTAGGTATGTTTATATTTTCCAATGATTTATTGTATATAATACATTACATTGTAGCATAATAGTCCTTTGTGACCATAATAAATAATGAAATATTTTATAAAATGGATTATTTAATTTAAAAAGGGATCTTTCTTTAAAGAATAGTACATTACGATACGCGTGGCCAAAGTAGCCTATTTTTGCACGGCGTGAAGTTAGCGCCCGAGCGCAGCGAGGGTGCTAAACGCCGTGCAGATAATAGGCTACTTTTGTCACAAGTATCGTATACTATTTTATAGCTCGTGTGACATAAACCCGCTTATACTTGTGAAGAAATATGAAAAAATATGATAATTATTTTGAAACATATAAATGATTGAAACCTAAAATTATGAACTAAAAAAGCAATAAAAATGTGACACAACCGAAACCATTGAAATTTAGAAAATTTAGTAATTATTCTGCACTTGTGATAAAGACAAATCAAACACATACGTCGAAATCTATCAAGCCATTTAGGCTACATACAGGCGTATTAAAGAAACATATGATAAGCAATCACATAATGTACTAATACATAACTAATACTAATGATACAGTAGAAAATCGATTATCCGGACCTTAGTTATAAATATTCGCGATTGTTCCGATTGTGAAACGTGAACAAGTAACTTTGTAATAACCCTTACAGATCAGCCACATTTTGTGTGACTTGTGCATTTAAATTCCGGAAAGTCGCCAAATCGCAACAAAATAGTTACTATAAAAAACAAAAACCCGATTGCTAAAAATATAACCTATGTTATCGCCACAATTTAGACGAATTCAGCGACACATCATGTATCAAAATTCGTTTGAGTTTGCCAAAGAATGAAAAATACATACGTAACAAACATATAGTCGAAAAACATCACCTTCCTAAATCGGTTTAAATAGCTTTTCTTCATAAACTCAATTATCCAAATTTTCGATAATCCGAATGCCACAAATACGACAACAAATAGGTCGCTTAGTCGAGATTCTACTGGAGTAGTATTATGGCTAATTTTGATAACGATTCCTAATTTAAATATCTCCTACTATGGTGTGTAGCGAAAATAAAACAAACACAGTCAAAACAAACAATAAAATTCGATAAAGCCCAATAGTTAGTCTTATAGTGATGCTATTGCTTAGTATGTACACAATGGCAAAAACATTTATAAATACGTCCAAAATAAAATATTAAAATAATTATAGCTTTAAACAAAATACTCATTACTCACTTTTAATTTTTAAATGACATTTAAAAGTATGAAACGTTCATAGCTATGTTTATTTTTTTCAACTGTGAGGGTAGTGTATTAATATTCGTACGGTGTAAAAATCGGCTACTTTGGACACAGAAATGCGTGGCTAAAATGCGGGTTTAGGTCACACAGTGCTATAAAAATATATTATTGTAACATTTAATATGATGCAAATTATCGGACAAACGCACAGGATATGACGTCACTATGGGTTTTTCTAAGGGACAGTCCATTTATCTAACCGCATTGTATCGCCCTCTATTAAATCATGTGCCAATTGTATACTTACAACTCCATTACGTGTATATTTCGAGAAAGCTAAAGTGGCGCAGACATTGTTTTCGCGACCTTGCTGAAGCCGGTAAGAGCTCATTAAAAAATCTCTAGAAGATCTGAAAAATTCACGCGAGTGGGATCATTAAACTGTATTTTTTACATGTTCATTATTATATTTAAATTCTTTAAAGAAAATACATAACGTGATTTACACATTATTTTATTCTTTTCGTGCTCCGTATCGTGTACATCTTCATATAGTCATTTTAGCGTTTAACTTAGTTTTAATATATGAATGTCCAATAATTTGAAATTTGACGCAGGACAGAACTAATATAGGATAAAATTCTTGCATCAACTATATAATAGTTTTTTGTTTGTTTGTCAGTATGCACAAGGAGAGCACGATAAGCAAGGAGAGCAGCACGCACAGTACGGTCACGCACACGAACAAGAGCGAGTCGGAGAAACTCGTGCACAGCAAGACGACCACAGATGGCGCTTTGGACGGACTCAAGTTTTCCGATGACGAAATTTATGCGTCGAAATTTTCTATGGTAAAGAGCAATATTTTTTTTAAATGTTATCTAGTAATTATTGTAAGAAATCCGACTGCTTATAAATAATTATGTAACTGAAAAGGGAAGTAATGTAGTCTATTGCCCTCCCACGATTTAGACGTATCATTATTATAGTATTCATATGTTAAGAACCGTTAAGCATTTTGAGTTATAGGGCGTGCCAAAAATAAGACATACACACATACATGGTACATACAACATGCTCAAAAAACATTATGCGCTGTCGGGTAAAAAGATACTTGTTAAGATATATTCCTTTCCATAGATAAACTAAAGTGGCTTCTGTATCCTATATAAATTAATTTAAAATATGAGTTATAGAAGCAAATTCAGATTTATATTATGTGTATACCAGTTATTAAAGTCCATGTAAATATACAGCATTATATAAAGTTTACAGGTTGGTTACAGATACGTTGTTACTTCAGAGAATATCTTATATATACTTATATGATACTTAGACAAGTATTTGCATGCGAACAATTTGATATAAAGTACATACATAGGCAATGATGATACATACCATGTTGTGATAAGTGGCAACTGCAGCCCAGAACACCTGTAAATAATCAACTCCAGATAGAATTCTAACGAAACATCTTTAAATAAATACTCTATAATATTAGTGGATAAATTTAGTTACTCACAGAAATATTTTTCTCTTTCTAGCCCAAGAAACCATCAGTGCCACTAAAGAAAAGTCCAACGCCTACCTCAGCGGTAGGAGGCTTGTTCAGTGGTCTGAAGAACAAAATGATGCCCACATCAGACAAGTAAGTGTTCAACTCATAATTGGGAATTATTTTAAAGTATTTTTTATTGTATATTAGTGTTACATTACTTATTAGTGTGTTCTTTGCGAAGTAAATTATTTAGACCAAAATAAAATAAACTTTAGTACAGGATAAAGATTAAAATTTATGCCGTCTTTTGCTCTTAGTTTATTTATTTGTTTAGTTTTGAGAAGAAGAACATTTTTTAAGGTAACTGTGAAGTGAAAACGTAAAATTAGCCGTAAAGTGGGGAGAGAGTTCATCGAACTTTCTCGTATTACAAAATATCGTCAGATTTGAATGGCTAATAATTATGAGATTGACGATGCGCTAACAGCGTTTGAACGCACAACGGGTAGTGCAAGGTACGAATTCGCCGTGCAGCATTTGTTTCGCTTGTGACGTTATCAGATTAAAGAAAGGCATGTTTTCAATTGTTTCGAATTAGCGTTGCGTTAAGTTATAAATTAGTTTACCGTGAAAACGAGTTTAGTTAGGACGTTGATTAAAATGACATGGTAAATAACTCAAAAGTACTACTAGAATTCAAAGTGAATAATAAAATTTTCGTAGGAAGTAAAAATTGATATTATAGAAAATTCTTAACAAAATAAAGATATCGTCATTATGTATAAGTCGTAAATATCAAATCAGAAGAAAGTTCGCGTTAATAACAATCGAAAAAAAATTATCATCAGGCCGATCTCAGGTAGTAGGTATTCTAATCCTTAATGGTTTTGATTATGTCCACGAGCGGCAATAACCAGTTACCATTATGTGGACTCCATGCTCGTTTGCTCCTTTAATATAAAAATAAAGCTTTTCATTACAAATATATTTGAGTATAACTCTGATCATAATTATAATTTTAGTACAATAATCGATTAAGTAACATAAACAATGAAACACGGCACGCCCGTTACGACGCCGGTTACGACGTCGGTTGGTGCCTCGGATCAGATTAAAAATGCCAGGACATTGCTGAAATTGTATCTTTTTACCGCACACTGCACATTTTCTTCGCGTATAAAAATAATCTAATCAGTTGTAAATTGACCGCAATTTACTTAGTTGTTGTGAACTGATATCTAGGTGTGGTCCACTGGCTGTAAAATGAGTTGGCTAATCAGTCGTGTAATTGCGTAACATAAGAATTTGTAGTAATTGCTGTTTCTAAATATTGCTTAGTAATGTAGATCGTATCGAATTGTAAGATTTTCGGTTGATAAGGAAAATGAGGTAGGGAAAGGATTGTCGTTTTTTCAGTGAAATGTTTGAATAATGATGTCTGGGTAGAAGTTTGTAGTGATTTTCTAAAGGTGGTAGAACGATTTATGGTTCGACTCCGGCGGCACCACCGCCACACCTATTTCTACCTAATAACAGCAGTGTTAGGCGCTGCTGTGTTCCGGTTTGAAGGGTGTGGTAAGGGATACAGACTTTTCGGAGGTGTTCCAGCTTAGTCCTCAGGGGTAGCGGCGCATCTGTGGCCGACCTCAGATAGGAATATCTAATTTTATCTGGGGTTGATTATAAATGTCCATGGGCGGCAGTAGCCACTTACCATCAGGTGGACTGCATGCTCGTCTGCTACTCCTATATTACAAAAAAAAAAAAAATGTGACTACCGACTTACAAATTTCGACTTAATGTAAACAATGTCGATCGCTGCTGTGTTCTGGTTTCAGTGGCTTCGTAATAGAGGCACAGTTATGTGTTGTATTCCAGATTAGTTCCCAGGCGTAGCAATGCACCTGGGTCCAATATCTGGCAGGGCTGAAATCAGATCTGGGGTTCATTATCAATGTCCATGAGGCGGGGTCGTTTACTCTTAGATAGACTACATGTTATTTTTATAACTAGAATAGAGTAAGATCCCGTAAGCGCTCAAACTACCTCATTTTATTAAAGTTTTAAGTTTCTCTACGCACTGTACCTAATAGTGACAGCTAAAATTGTCTACAATGAAGTTTGAATGATTATGCCTTGGTCGCAACTAGCAATTATGCTACCATATGTAGTGAAAATCTGTCGAAATTTTTTTTTTCGCCGTGGATTAGAACTCACCACCATTGAAACGTTATACTAATAAGCAGAAGCCACTGGCTCTTAGTCCAAAGGCGAGTTACACACAAACTCACATACATACACATACATACAGATGCAGGTAATAAAAGCGTGTTTCGATTTCCAGAGAGAAGGCGGACAAGTCGTCGTCGCTGTCGAGCGGCAGCAGCAACGGCAGCGAGTGGGACCGGCCCGACGGCGCCGCGCCCAGCAAGCCCGCGCCCGCGCCCTCCCCCGCCTCCGCCTCCGCTACCGCTTCCGCCTCTACGCCCGCGCCCGCCGCCACCAACGCTAACACCTTCGATCACGTTGAACGGAACTCCATCCTGAACGATCCTAGAGCTGGCAGGTGTGGATTTATTGTTTTGTATTTCTTAAGTTTATAAGTATAGACATATCTGTAATGACTGTATACGACACCTCAACTTGTTTATAAGATTGAAGTGATAACGAACATGCAGTTAGCTGCTGGTAAGTGATCACGGCTGTCCATGAAAAGCTGCAACCCACTGCCTTACATAGAAGTGGGATTTTATCGGCTATAGAGCCGATCAAAGATTCGTTGCTACTTTTGTAGACAAATACTCTGATATGTGACACAATCGGTCACATGGTCAAATAGCACATTTATTTTTATGAATTACATCCCACATAATTAAATTATCAGTGTTTATGATGTCATAATATTTTTTTTAGTTATTTATTCTGCGATTACAGAGCGAAAGCGCCGCGGCGCCGGCCGCCGAGCCAGGCGCTGCGGGACGATACGCCGCAACAGATAGGACTTAGCAATGGTCATGAAGGTATGTCCTGTTGTTCTTTTTATTACAATATAAAATATAATAACAAGCTAAAATAAACGGCTGGGCACATTAATTTATACTCCTAAAGTAAATAATTTTATATATTTATTTTTGTCACAAAACCGTGCACTCGTGTCAGGAAAATGATAGGATGCAGGTATCCCTGCATACGCATACGCATTCGAACTAAATTTGCACGGGTCACAAACATGCATGACAGAAAAAGGTCCTTAAAATCGTACGATGGTCAAACGCGGATGATTTAAAAGCCATTGCAATAAAATTTTTACTCAAACCCGCGTGACAGGAAACAAGTCCTTAGGTCATAGTCCATCTCACGGACCAAGCACGAAATACCACAATAAATTACTCTCTCTTATTAATATTTGTCTCCCTCCCCAGTGCCAACGGACAGGGCGTCCGACAAAGCGGAGGAGATCAAGCCGCGCGCGCGCGAGTGGGAGAAGCACAAGGCGCCGTGGATGGAGGAGCTGAAGCTGAACCAGGCCAAGAAGACCAGCCTCGGCGACGGCAAGCGCTCCGCCTCCGCCGCCGCCGCCGCCGGCAGCACAGACAGGTGGGCGCGACGATCCTAACTAATATTAATATTATTTTTATACTATAAGAGTAGCAGACGACCATGTAGCCCCCAGATAAGATTAGATTCCTACCTGAGCTCGCCCACAAATGCGCCTCTACTTAGTGCTAGGAGTGTGGATATACAGGGTGAATTTTTCAAACGGGCGTTCAGGGCCAAATCCGAAACTATAAGAATTAGCGAAAAATGCTGACATGCGAAAATTACGAGGCCGATTTTGATAAAAACTAAAACTGCATCAATTGTTTTTTAAAATATCTTTTTCCTTACCCGGGAATCGAACGAGTTCATTTTGAAAAAAAATACACCATCCATATTATTCCACAGTGTGATAGTGTAGCTTATAAGGATCAAATTCTGGGAAATAACGTGCGTTATGTTATGTGATGTGTACGTAGTAACTGTTTATTAATCTGTGCCCGTGCCCACTTCGTTGGGTGTTAATTATATTTCTGTGATGCAATTATGTTGTGAGAACTAATAGAGAACAACATTTTTGATGAACGTTATGTTCATCTATACCGAACCGTTTAGTCAGCGCACACCGGTAAAGCATCACATCGTTCCCAATTTCTGCTGACTTGATGTACATATTAGATTATTTTATTTTTAACTTTTTGTTCAGTCTTATTAAAGTATAGTCTATGGCACTCCTGAATAGTAGCTTTCTGATTGTGAAAGAATTTTAATGATCGGTTCAATACTTCCGAAGATTAGCCCTTACAAACAAACAAACAAAGTTACCAACTTTGCGTCTTTATAATATTAGTATAGATTTAATAATATTTAATATAGTAGAGATATTGAATTATATAGTTTCTGTTGTGCTGTGGTTGCTGGACATAGTCATTTGTCAAAAATTATTTGGAGTTTTTCTCTAACAGTTTATAGCACTGGCAATGCCTTTTGGATAGACCTGTATACATGTAATTTTGTAAGATGCTCGTGTAAACTAATCCACCCAATTCAATGTATTAAATTAACATAATTACACCTTATAACTAAACACTAATAAAAAAAAACTTTATTTAAACATAAATATAGTTCTTGCAATATGAAAATAAGTTATATAATAAAAAGGTAAAGATATAGGTACATCGCTATACAGGTAATTAAATAAATGTTAACATACTGTTGCATAGATAGGAAGCCATCCTAAGATGTTATAACTAATTTTTGTAACAAGATTTGCTGCAATGTAATATGAAGCTTTATTTTACATTATATATGTATTTATTATTAGAATGTTATGAAGTTCTGAAGTATACGTAATACTAGAATAAATTAAAAGGGGTTATTCAGATTCTTCAGACAGTTTTAAGGATTAAGGAAATAGGATCAAAAATACTTTAAAGCCACTCATGATTTGATATCGTTATACAAATTTCGTTAAGCATTACTGGCCTATTTATCACGTCATCTGGTTAGTAAAATGGAATAAGTTGTCATAGTACCTCAAGTATGTTAATGAAATTTTCTATTGTCTTAATTCAATAAGAAAAATAATCAACACCTCCCAATACTATTTTGTTTGTAAATATAGATAAGTAATCAAATAGACTTCTAATGGAAGAAAGCCCTTTTGTATCATTATATATATATGGCGCGATTGTTCTAAATAGTGTCATTTCTGCACTCCTTTGTTTTTGCACACTGACGAGAAATTCGTGGACTTGGTAGGTTTATTATCTGTCAGGGATTCACATTTATTCTCAATATATGTGTAAAAATATTATATGAAGTTCCGTTTTTGTAGTTTTTAATGTATATAAGTATTATGTTTATGTATTATATTTTTGAATATTGTGATTTCTCTGTTGTTAACGCCTCACTCGGTAACATCTAGGTCGTTAAGTAGACGACACAAGACCAGCAGCTATTACAGGTAATCCGGGAAACTGGACATTTCTCCGTAGTTTAGCTCAGTGCTTTGACACTACATCTTTTATTTACTTTAACTATGATTTATTTCTATATTTTATTTCTCATATGACATAATATATCCAAGATGTGCTATAGCCTGTATGTTTATTATCTGTATTGGAATTAATTGTATATGATTTTTTATTTTATTATGTAGTCCATGTCCATTTTAGATTTCTCTCTCTGACATGTAGGTAAATGTAAATTATTTTAAACATAATTACAAAGGAGGAACATGTAAGTTTAAATTTTGTTTTTGATTATTCTCATATGTAAGTCATATAAATGTTTTCATGTAAAACATACTGTAGCTATGAGATGCGGGAATGTTCTCTATATTTAGTGTTTGTATTGCCCTTTGTTTATTAATCTATTACTTTATTAATGTAGATTAAAAGATGAAAGTAAATAGAAATGGACATGGAGTACATAATTAGGTAAAATTTATAGTTGTATACATTTTGTTAAGTCTTGAAATATTTTGTTTTTGTGTTCACGTGTGTATTTGAATATTGGTTTGCAGAATTCTCGACTGTGGCCTTGAAGAAAAGCGAGCGAGCCATTCCATGGAAATGTCAAAGAGTACATCGTCTATTAGCAATAGGATATCGGTTTTAGAGAGTTTGGAGTCCAGTTTAGAGGTGAGGAAAGATATTTTCACTTGACTTCTTGTAGTGTACTATAGATAATGGAGGGTCATAATGTTATGAACATTGCCGGTAGGACTCGCTTACAAATAATATTTTTATATGTTTAACTCGGTAATATTTTTGCTTGCTATTTTAAATAACCAACTTGTTGGTCAGATTTAGGTTACGGTATATTATATGAATAAATTTTGTTATATCTTTGTTTTTGGTCCGAGACAGTATAGAAGGTTAGGCGTTCATTTCATCGTGATCTGGTTAGGCATTTTTAAAATTTGTTGGTGTGACAAAATAGTCTTCTTAGACGAATAGACCTCTTAACTTCCACTTTACATACGCTTGCCTATCGAACTTGTACGTACAGGGGTAAAATAGTCCGATTCATAATTAGGTGTCCAAAATTTAAACAACCGTGTTGACCTATCAAGAAAATACGTTTCAAATGGTAGTTTCTTATTTTTGACCATATTAAAGTCATAAAATTATAATCTAAATAAATTAAGATCAATTCACATTTCCCAATATTTATATATTATATTAATTTTGTTTCATACAGTAATAATAATAAAAAAGGTTTATGGTAGAAAATTAAAATGTGATAATGGTAACACAATCGGGATCCAAAACATTTTTTTGTGCCGCCATTTTTACGTATCGTTTAAGTTCTTTGTTGAGTTTGTTAAAGTTTTTGTGTCTTGTTATTTTGTTAGGGTTTACAATACCTGTAATCGTATTTTGACAATGACATTTCTTTGTTTACATTTTGGTCACCTAATTATGAATCAGACTATAGGTTTTTTTTTTATAATATAAGAGTAGCAGACGAGCATGCAGTCCACCTGATGGTAAGTGGCTACTGCCGCCCATGGACATCTGTAATCAACCCCAGATTGGATTAGATATTCCTACCTGAGGTCGGCCACAGATGTGCCGCTACCCCCGAGGACTAAGCCGGAACGCCTCGGAAAAGTTTGTCTCCCTTATTACACCCTTCAAACCGGAACACAGCAGCGCCTAACACTGCCGTTATTAGGTAGAAATAGGTGTGGCGGTGGTGCCGCCGGAGTCGAACCACAAAGAGTTCTACCACCTTCAAAATACAAGGAACGTATTAATTCTCAGGCGAAGGTGCGTCACTCGCTGGAGGGCCGGCGCGAGCCGCCGTCGCCGCCCGCGCCGCGCCCGCCGCTGCACTCGCCCACCGCCGCCGGTAACCACCGTCTGATAGCATACGATACCAGCCGTCAATATGTTCATAACTCCACGATATACAATGTGTTTATATACATTTATATACAGTAATACCCCGACTTACACGAATTCGGAGTTACGCGATTTTCAAATCTCGTCGATTCGCCTATGGTTTGAGTGTCCCGCAATTCCCGATTATAAAAAATAAGCTCACTAACCCTACAATTATTCATCTAAACATTTGTATTTCTTGCGCGAAGTCAACACAAACACAAGAAGACACATAATATTCGAAATCATACCATACGATGGTATGTACATGCATACCCCGACTTACGCGGTTATCACTCGGTCCCACCAATCGTGTAAGTCCGAGGTATTACTGTATTTTTAATCATAATAAGCATTAGGGTGGCTGGTAGTAAATAAATGCTAGTAAATAAATAAATAAGTTAACGGGAGTTTATTATCGCACACACGCAACTTGAGAATTTTTAAATACATCAAAGAGTACAAATTTCTTAACTTTCTTAACTCATTCACGTCTGGTACGAAATTAAAAAGTATAACTTCTTATTTTTGTTTTGTCTTTTTATTTTTGTGTTATTTGTTTTGACGACCCGCGTGGCGGAGCGGCCACCATACCAGTCTGACGCGCAAAGGGTCCCGGGTTCGATCTCCGGCTAGACAGATATCTAAATGATGAATTTAGATATCTGTTTCTGGGTCTGGGTGTTTGTGTATTTGTCTATGTGTGTGTCCATGGCACCCACGACACAGGGAATCCTAGTGTGTGAGTGTAGAAAGCGTTTATCGAACGTTATATTACGTTATATTGGTGTCGTGTTAATATAATATTAACGTATAAATAACCATTCGCGGTTTACTAAATAACATATAATAACAAATACAGTCTGTTATATCTTGAAAACTACATAAACCTTTCTAATACACAACAAACACAGTTGCTAAACAAAGGTCATCAGAACCAAACAATCAAGCAAAAAAAGATCACCGGAATCATACGTATTTTTCGACAAATAAGTCTATAACACATTTGTATTCTGTAAAATCAAATCAACTTTTTACATTGGGGGCCTGCATTCAACTTTCCGCTCCGGGCCTCCGAAGTCCTTACTCCGCCACTAATCATACTTATGATATTCTTTCAGGTCGAACGCTCACATCGATGTTGGACGAAATAAAGAAGCCGCCGGCACCCGCCCCGCCCACCGCGGTCCGAACTGACCCACCTTCCGCGGCGTCCAATAAACTCGACAAAGTCATAATCAGCTCGGAGAAGATCGAAACCAGCTCGAT
Source organism: Epargyreus clarus clarus (assembly GCA_014595695.2). Taxonomy (NCBI): domain Eukaryota; kingdom Metazoa; phylum Arthropoda; class Insecta; order Lepidoptera; family Hesperiidae; genus Epargyreus; species Epargyreus clarus. The sequence goes on along the minus strand of JACTTY020000018.1, from coordinate 1,840,056 downwards.
AAGCAAGCTATCCGGTACCGTAATCGAGTCGAGCCACAAGTCCAGTACGATCGAGCGAACGGAAAAATTGGAGGAAAAGCTCCCAGAGAAGCTTCCGGAGAAGCTCCCAGAGAAGGAGAAGCCGCCTGAGAGTCCGATTGACCTCGGGGAGAGGTCCGCCACGTTGGAGAGAAGGTTGCAACCCCCCAAGGCGGATAAGACGGAGAGGAGCGAGGGAGCCGATGCGTTGATCGCACAGCTTAACGATAGGGTGAGTTGCCTAATAGGGTGATGCAGTCATACAATATCGTATATTATTTTGGTACTATTATAAATTTAGTTTAGTTGTTGAATAAGTTTTATTTACCATTATGTATTATGTGTTCTACTTATATCTTGTATCACCTTTCTTAAAAGACAGATTGTTTTGTTATTAATATGCAGGTACAACGTTCATGCTGTTTTTTGGTTTGAACGGTGTAAATAAGGCAGACACTTATCTGAGGTATTTCTTCTTAGTTATTAGGATTTAAATCGCATTTTTCTTCCACGTATTTATTGGTTGATTTATAATGTCCGTGGAAGAAATTGATCATTTTATATAAGATGATCTAACTGCCAGTTTTTATTGATTTAAATTGATTTTATACTCATTTCAGATTTCAAACTTGGAGAAACTTTTAGAAGTACAAAACGCGAAATTCAACGCTGCCATGGAGCAATTGAAAGCAACGTTGTACGCCGAGGTGGAGAAGCGGCAGGCACTGCAGGCCGATATGGAGAAGCTGGCGCACTGCGTCACGCAGGTGTAGTCGCACTGCACCATGCGGGTGTAGTCGCACTGAACCATGCGGGTGTACTCGCACTACGTCACGCAGGTGTATTGGCACTGCTCCATGCGGGTGTAGTTGGACTACGTCACGCGGATGTAGTTGCACTACCTCACGCGGGTGTAGTCGCGCTGCATCAAGCAAGTGTAGTCGCACTGCAGCGCGCGACCATGTATCGTGGACTTTGTGCTGTGCACGCAGTTGTTCTCCATTACGAAGGGCTAAAGTGAAGTAAATTTACACACATTTTTACACACACACATGAACACACATTAGCGCTCTAGAGTGTAACACGGACCTTGTACTGCGAACGCAGTTTACTCTCCATCACGAAGAGTTACAGTGAAGTAAATGTAAAAATGCATTTTTAATGTTTCTCTTAAATTGTACTTTACGTTGTAACATTCGACACGTTTTCTAAGGCCTACATAATGTAATACGTTCACGCATTTTTTGCAACTTTCAGTCAACAACGTTTTGTTGTGCAGCATTGTGTATCTTGTATTTAGCTTATCTTTATTCAAGATGTATTATTTTATTTTTTATATTACAATTTTATAGGCTTCGTGGCGCATTTTTAACAAGTAAGTTTAGTTAGTGGCTAATAAATGAATATGACATGTTAATTATTTTTACTTTTAGTTACGCGACGTTGTTGTTCTATATAACAGGGCCAATATTGATAGCTGTTTAATGGTACTTAATCGCTTATACTATTTTAATATTAATGGAATATATTTATGGTACTAAAACTCGTCTGAAGCTATATGTAGTTATGATAATTTTTTTTGTAACCACAACATTTGTTTGCACTTTGTTTTAGTGCAACTGTTACTTGTATTGGATTAAAACTTCAATAAACCTATGTGCACTTGTACGTCGTCGTAACATGAAGATATTAAATTTTCTTACCGATGCATCTGTTTATCTTTGGTAATTTACGAAGACAATTAGGTCCATTCGTGTGTTTATTTAAATATCTGAATCTGAATACTTAAATTTCAGAAATATATGAATTTTTATGAAGCATATTTTCGTAATTTAAACTTAATTTTATTTATTTGCATTCATTTATTTCCTTCCATTATAGTTGTGTCCGTCGCAGTTCTTACCTTAGTCCTAAATAAATGTATCTGCACACTCAGAGGTACCAAAATATAATTTACTAATCATTTGCTATCATGAATAATAAATTGCAATGAATATAATGTAATTCATAAATAAATCGTGCTGAAACCAATTATATTATTACCTTATGTGCTTAATAATGATTTATGTAAGATGCTCTTGGAGATGAAACTAAGATGCACTGAAGCTTTTTGGGTATTTGTTCTACCTGTTGATGTAAATAATGTTCAAAACGGTTAATTATGACTACAAAATTTGTGCCATTTTATTTGGTTATTGCATGTCGTATAGTCAGCGAGTAATTAAGCGCTTGTATAACGCGAAAAGTATTTCATTATCAGAAGCAGTCGTGTCCACATTTGTGATTTGTACATTCCATAATAATTATAATAATACCATTTATACTTAGTACGTTCGAGTTTATACATACGTATATTATGTACGTAGACCTCTTCAGTTAAAAATATATTCTAATAAATATTTAACCAAAGTTTCCTTTCAACTGTACGTATTATAAAAAGAAAACATAAAATATACATCAAGAGCCATATTAATATTGTAGTTAATATATTTTTGTATATGTACAGAAAACTGATATGGGTTATGAATGTTATGATTCAACTTGTACCTTTTTTAAAACATATCTTCATGTTTCTGTTCAGTGTTGTAATAAATCTTCTATTTATTATTGGCTAATGATGAATCCACCTTTACAATGTCGTAATGTAAATATATGTGCTTGGAGCTTATGTTACTATGTAATAAAATATTTACAATTTTTGTAGGAAATGTATCTATTCGACGTCTCTTTGTTTATTATCCTTAATATGTGCACACGCTGTATTAATATTACGAAATTCCGCGAATTTCTTGTAAGGGAGATTGTTAAAATATCAACTTGACATTTTAATGTATCTTCAAACAAGGTGATTTCTGTATTTGAAATATTTTTAGAACTCAACTGTTTTAGTTAATATGTGATATGTGATAGATGTCGGATGTGCGCTTCATACCACTGTCGTGAGTGAGTATGTAATGTGTAAGTTTTGTATCGTTGTTGATGATAAAAGCTACCAACGTTTTGATAACGATATTTCATCAAGTCTGAATGATTTTGCATCTTGACTGAACCAAGGTGCTATGGATATTCTTTGAATCTATGTCAAATTGTGCAATGATGTCCTAAACCCTTTTATTCGGAAAAAAGAGTTGTGCCTAGCGGAGGAATACATTAAGTTGGTCACAATGAACTATAAAATATGTAAAATAAAAATTCAGAGCAAATAGATATTTTTCAGTTATTCCAATTTGGATAATTACAATTTTTTACATAAAAAAGACGAACATAATAAGAGTGAATAGGCAATATAAACAGGTCACATTTTGGTTCAGTACATTTTGTATTATCGTGAAAGAGCTGTAAAATTTAGACGTGGTTAGACTAAAAATCAGCACCTACCGATATAAGTCAGTAGTATATTTGATATCAAGTGATGTCTGTGTTAGGGAGTTAGTGAAGTACCCAAACGAACTAAATAGCTGTCGAGTACGCACGTGAAGGTTGTGTGTAGTCATGGATTTAAATAAATAGATGTGCCTACAACAAACTATGAAACATTTTTGAATGCAAGCATCAAATTGTTCAAGTCCCAGTATTGAAATGTATTCTAGTGGTTTGCCAGTTTTATTAAATAAATTATTTTCGACTTTTTCATTCTTATTAGAATTTCCTTTCTTTGTCCTATTTTATCACGTTGATGAACTAAGGTATATCAATTTATTTAAATTCATGTGTATAGTGAATTTTGCTGTGTAATTCAAGTTGGATTATATTATTTGCAACAGTAAATAAATTCTAAATATAGAGTGATAATCAGATACTTAGTATTATTATAGAGGTTGTAGATTTAGGTTATATTGTGATAGATAATGCCTAACACTAACATTCATTCTAAAAGGAATCTGTAATAATATTGAATGGCTTTAATTGTGCACAAATGGGAGTCACATGGCAACGTTATAGCATTACTATTATTCGATCCAGCAACATTCTGTTTCATATTTTCTGAATTTTGTATTTGGGCATTCGGTCGTTATAACAGTGTGATGTAACCCTATTTTTTTCTTGAATTCACTTTAAGAGTTGCTCTTTATATATTTATATGACATAACTTTAAATTATGTTAATCCTCGCTTATTAAAAACTGGAATAAATTAATGTTGCTCATGTAATTGTGAAATGGTATGGAATATGCCAGGAGTGGATAACTAAAATTAGAATTTTGCATATGTAATAAATTTAATTAGTCAATGATAGTCCTCCGAATTTATTCTATAGTGATATGACCTATTGCAAAATAAATATAATATTATTATCGATTTGTTTTATAGCGTGAGCATCGCTATTTTAACATAAATTGAGGCCTTACTCAGAGTTACTCCAATGCTTATTTTAATGTAAAGTTATTTTCTATGTGTTTGTACGTCGTTAAAATATAATTTTATATTAATGGACATTAATGATCATTACAATAAATATTTGACATTTGGGAGTTTGTATGCTGCCCAATGTCACCAATTTTTATTAGATAGTACATTTATTATATTATATTAATATTATAGGGCTATGCTTAAACCGCAATCCTTCCAATATGTTTAGGCTCATAACAAAATTAGTTGCGACATAAATGTGCTGACCTTATGTAATGGTAAAACAAAGAGTGGTCACTCAATATCATAAATACATTAAAATTAAGTCAATTCAGTACAACATGGTGGTAAAAGTACACATATTGTGACGTGACTAATTTTTATGTTACACCTGCGATATTTAATCTTATTTATTGCAACGAAGCTTTGTACAATCGCAGAGCTATACGCAGCTAATTTTGATGGATCTGTACCTGAGATTTCGTTTCAATTGTGGCTATATTATTTTAAGATTTGCAATGTATGATAATACAATGTCAATGTTGAACGAATGGGGCAGTAATTGTATGGAGTGGACAGAGCACACATTGATTAGTGGTTTGGAAATATAGCGAATATGTCTTTACCTATATTTCGTCAGTCGCGGCTGATTTATAAATAGATATTTTGTATAATAGCTAACCAATTTGTCAACGTTAATACTTAGGGAAGCAAAGATAGATAAATATTTTAATAAAATTAATAATTGTACCAATTTTATTACAAGCATATTAAAAAGTATCTGCATTCATTTATTTCGTAATTTTTATTAAGTGACTGGCGTTTGGAACTGATATTTTAAATGATTTACATTAGTTTTCTTTTGTGTAATGAAAGATTTTCTGCAAGGGATTTGTTATATCAGCGAAATTGCAAATAAAGTCTTAAAATCTAGTCGTAACCATTTTTGTTGGTAATTTTTGGTGTTTATTTTTGTGACTGCGAAGTGCGAAGTCCATGTAGCTATAATGTGTATATGTGTTGATCCTATATTACCGTGACCGTTCATAGGTTAATATGGCAGATCATATAAATCATAGAAATAATAACAGTGATCTACATAAATATATATTGTAGCTACATATTTACTGTCCATCACAGGGAATTCCTCACAGACTTCAACATTGTAGGCATTTGTTACGTCATCACGTGGCGATAAGTCCTCGTTGTAAAGCCAACAATTGCATTTATATTTTTATGTACATACATAATCATGTAGGTATTTTAAAATGTACATACAAAGCTTGGTGGAAAGTACACATTGAATTAAATACTAAAGGTTTATATGATAAACCACAATTACATTGTAAAATATAGGACAGTTTTTGGAGTAATTTTTTAGTACTTAATTTATTTTTATGTATGCTGTCCTTACTCCATGCATTCCTGAGGTTCTAATGGTTCAGTGTATTCATTTTATAAACAATAAAATAAATTTATAACTGCAATCGATTTTTTATTCTGATTTATCATGCATTAAAAGTAATAAATGCTTTATTTATGCTTGTGGTTTCTTTTATCATCGCAACAATATTTGGATGCATCATTGTCAGGTAAATTTAGTCAAAAATTAGGTTACTCCAAGAATTCGGATTTCGGTAACTACAAGATAGTTTACCCATTTTTTTTAAACTGATATATTATACTTATTTTCTTATCTATTATCACATCTGTGTTATTTAGTCGAGTTAGTTTATTATATAAGAAATACATAATATATCTTATGCATAATGTATTTTTTATTAGTTTGACTTTTCAAAGGCATAAGAAATGCATGTGGGTGAGACCGCATGCGAGCATAACACGCGTGATAAGAAAGTGGCCCTTGGTCTTATGTTTCAGTAAGATAAATAAAACATAAATATAAAATAGAATATAAAAGAGAATTTAATAACTTTTCTTAAAGATACATTAAAGCTGTTAAATTTTATAATATTGACTATAAAGGTATTTTTGTTTGCTTTCAATTTATAAAAATCATATTTAATATCCCTATCGTGTCACAAGTCGCTGTTGACAATAAATCTATTTCCCTCTGAGTGTTTGCCCGTATACTTATAATTACATTTTCCATAGGCACCTGAAACAAAATAATAAATTATACTACAGCTCTCCTTTTTTTATAATATAGGAGTAGCAGACGAGCATGCAGTCCACCTGATAGTAAGTGGCTACTCACGCCCATGGACATATATGTAATTAATTACATATGTATTCAATTACAGATGTCCATTATAGGAATATATAATCCTATCTGAGGTCGGCCACAGATGCGCCGCTCCCCACGAGGACTAAGCTGGAACACCTCGGAAATGTATGTCTCCCTTACCACACCCTTCAAACCAGAACACAGCATCGCTCAACACTGCTGTTATGAGGCAGAAATAGGTGTGGCGATGGTCCTGCCGGAGTCGAACCACAAAGGGTTCTACCACCTCCGTAGCTCATTTTATTTACAACTAGCTGACCCGGAAAACTTTGTACCGCCTCAAAATCTATTTATCATATTCATATAAAATATAGCCTATGTTACTCGTAGATAATGTAGCTTTCGAATGGTGAAAGAATTTTTAAAATCGGTCCAGTACTTTTTGAGCCTATTCATAACAATCAAACAAACAAAGTTTTCCTCTTTATAATATTAGTATAGATTAAAGGTATACAATTTTTATAAAAGTGAAGTAGGACACGAGCGTACGGTCTATATAATATTAAGTGGCGACTGGTGCTCAATAACATCTAGAAGCAACTCTATTTTATATCTGAAGCTGATCACAGATGCGTTGTCTTTCCTGAGGAATTATATGGTCGCTTCATTTGTATGTCAGCAAATTCCAAATCCGACAACAAGAACTGCTTCACGCAGAAATGGGTGTGGCGGTAGTATAGGCCAAACATACATCTCTTATTTCCATCGAATAAAGTATACCTCTATGTTTTCCCAACGAAGCTAGATCGACGGGCAGCGGTCTTTGGTAGGCAGTGGTCACAGGCACCTTCGGACCATCGAGCTGGTCGTCTGGGGGTCTTCGCACCCTCATAAACTGTCCTCTTGTTATCGCTTCTGACCGTTCAGCAAATGTCACTCGGCGCGAGTCCAAGAACTGGAGATTTCTCAGTTTGTGAATAACAAAATACCTGAAATTTAAATATACCTATTGCAAGACGGAAAATTTGTGTTACAAATAATATATTTTGGAACTATTCGAGCAGGCTGGATTCGAACTTGGTAATTTTCATCTCCAACCTCATTTCTAAATAATTCATTTTCATCATGCGTGTAGGTAATAGAAATTTGTTGTAATAAACACCGTAACCCACCGAGGCACAGTATTGCGTTAAGGGTAAAAGTACAAGAATCGCACTTTAACGTAAGTAGTTATTGGGACATGTTTTTAATTAATTTCTTTAGAATTCCCTCTCTGATAACCTGTTTGATATCATAAAACTATGTATATCTTCGATCTTTAATGTGCAATAGGTTTTTATTCAGAATTAATAAAAACCTATTTCACGAAACAATGCACTAACGATAGACTTAGATTTTGTTCGCTATGCTATCCTAATGTATAATGGCACTAACCGATGGAACATTTTTGTAATGCTATTCAGTGAAATGATCAATGCAACAGTCAACGACATGTTATAAAAATATAAATGTACGTGTAAAGTAGCTCTATATATTTGTGAAGCATTATGCAGCTTTCAATAGTTCTAAGTTGCACATATCGTGGATAAGATTACTTATTAATAAAATTTTATTAGACATTGCCAGTTACCTTCACGTAACAATAAAATCGAATAGACATATAAAAGTACGTAAACGACGCGAATCACTGTTTGTATGCAGGTTTTTTTGCCAATTCATTTTTACTACGGCCGTACCGTATCTATATAGGATGTATTTTTCAAGTTTGCTGAACGAAGTTAGCTGAAAATACCTTACTGTCTATTGTCTCTCAAAATGGATTCACGACACGGATATTCTTATTGTTTGCCACCTCCATACCTACGTTCAGCGCTGCTGTGTTATGGTTTGAAGGGTGTGGTAAGGGTATACTTGTCAGAGGCATTTCAGCCTTAGGGGTAACGACGCATCTGTGGGTGACCTCAGGTAGGAATTTCATCTTATCTGGGGTTGATTACAGATGACCATGGGCGGCCGTAGCCGCTTACCATCAGGTAGACTACATACTCGTCTGTTATATGCTGTTATGTTAAAAAAACAGAATTTCCCCAAAAAATATGAATTTCATAGGAAACTGTCAGGTCAATGATAAATGATACATTATCGATAGGTATACCTATATCGCTGGTAATCGGAGTCGTCTTTGTCACGATCCGACAGCTCATTAGGGCATGCTTTGTTCCTAAGTAGGCTCAAGTACGACAGTGATGGGAAACAATCACATATCTTATTTATGAAGCCCTCTATGTCGGTGATCTGAAAGAAAAAAAATACATTCGACAGTTAACATTATTTTTACCACGCTTTTATTAGCTTGAGCTGTATTTATACTATAGACATATCGAATATGGATATATTGATTATAAATAATCGACATTAGTGGTGGTTAATGTAGGTTATTGAGAGTAGTCTCAAAATAATATTAATATTGTAGCGCGCCCTTCCCTATTTTTCTTGTATAATCTGTGCTTCCTTCCGTATTTTCAACTATTTTTGTTAAACCGAACCCCTACAATATTCATATTTTGGTTACGTTTTGATTGTCGAGGACGCATACCCGTGCGAAATATATTTTCAATTGTTATAATATCTACATTGAAATAGGCGTGCTTTTGGCCTCGATTTAAATTTAATTCCACAGTCGGATTACTTATAATAAAATTTACATATTTAAACTATAAAATCGTATGACTTTTTTCTTATATATTGCGTGATTGAAAGTGTTTATTTTCATTATTTTTAAACATTAATTATAAAAATTAATAGTGTATAATATGTTTCATCAATACGAAAATGCCATCATCCAAGAATATCTTTAAAGCAATATTCTAAACGACAAAACTGTGTGTTAAATGCAGTTGTGTTCTAGTTTGGAGGGCGTGTAGGTAATGACTCTTATCCGTGGCCGACTTGAGTAAGGCATCTGTGGCCTACCACAGGTCTAATCCTATCTGGGGTTGATTCAAAATGTCTTTAGGCGACACTTACCAGATGGGCTGCATGTTTAAGTAAATTAGCAAATACATAAAATACTCTATAGTAAAACATACTGTTTTTAATCGTTATTTTATCATACTGCATTTTTTTTTGCAGAATATTTTTTTTTTACTGTTAGTAGGAACATAGATGTATTACTTACTTATGTATAGATCCTTTTGACAAATTAAAATAATTATATTACTGCATGTATATTAAGTACCTGGTTATTATTTATCGACAGTGTCCTCAAAAACGGCAGTGGAGGAAAATTAATAGAGTCTCCGAGCTTATTGTTATCCAAGATTAACTCTTGTAGCTTTGTGAAGTGTTCTAATCCTTTAAGTGTTTCCATATTGTTGTAACTGAAAAAAATGAGGATTGAATCATTTAATATTTTCTCTATAGCATAACAGCCATTGCAAACTAAAGATTTTATCGGGCGATAGTTTTTTCGGGCGAGCCGGCCGGCGAGTATCGGCCGATATCAAATAATTGTAATGCGCACTTAATTTCTTCCTTATACTGATTAAAGGCCCGACAAAACTATGGCCTGATAAAAGTCTGTAATTCCCGGGGGCCCTAAGACGAAATGGTTCTAATTAAGCTTGCAAATTTCCCTTACGCCCTGTATTAATTAACAATCTATCCAATTTTTATCTACTGAAGATTGGAATTTAACTATTTTTATTTAATTGTAATAGTAATTGTCAAATTATCGATGTTTGGCAAAACATAAGGTAGATTGAAAGAAACGAACTAACATTTCAATTAAAACAACGTATTACCAATGTGCTATGATATGATACCAAACATTATGGATTTGTGGTGAATGAATTGTCAGTAATCTGCCATGATAGAGGACGCAAATCAATTACCGTCCTTAGAATTAGAATTGAGTTATCTGTTTTTAGGAAATAATTTCCCAATGTCCTACTCGTAATAACCCATTCTATTAATCATAGGTAAGTATAGATATCGCACCGCCTTATAATTGAAGGAAGCAGCCATTATTAATTACACAATAAATGGCTGTCATGGTGTAATTTACGCGGAACAATGCCGACGTGCGCAAGTAAGTGGTGCAAAAACACGAAATCGAAGAAAAAGTAGTAAAGCTACCTTCAATATTAAAGTACTCTAGATTTCAGTGTTCTTGGATTGTTTGCGCTAAATAAATGAAAACTCCGACATTTAGGGACAATTTATGTGTATCTTTTGATTCCAAACGTTACCTTATCTTGTTTAATTTGGATGGAGTTAACGTCGTAACTTCTCCGCAATCGATCTTTAAGTTTTGAGAGTTTCATGTCTACCAAAATGTTTGATTTAGCGTGTTGAAGGTTACTTATTAAGTTTATATTGGCTAGTACTTCCTATATGTGAGTGGCGTTAAAAGTTTCTTTTTTATGAATGATTTTTTTTTATGACTTTTTCTAATGTTTAATTATAATATGGTAGAACGTTATGCTCGTCTGCGGACTCGTTCTTCTGCATTTTAACGCGATGTAAATATTTAAATTTTTGGAGTTTACTCCTTAAGAAACGATTTGAGTTATAAGGCCCGGTACGGAAATTTTATGAGGAGTAAAATCAAGTGTAACACGAAAAGTTGAGGCGTAACGTAGAAAGAGACAAACATATATATCTGTAGGATTGAACGTGTAAAAGAATGAGATGGAATATTATTACAATCATCATATCCTCTCAAAAAGGAAGTAGCGTTTTTAACCAAAATATGAATCAAGAGTGCTTTTATTAATTTAAAATACAGTAAGTTCAAATCCCATATGAAAGTAATTATTACAATAAAAATAATTAGCAATATATAAAACATTAAAACGTCATTAACTAATTTGTTTACATTTTTGCATAAATTAAGTATAGGTTTGATAATTTATAAACACTGTGAAAAATATGAACATTGGCGCCATAATATGATTAACAATCTTTTATGAACGTTTTTAAAGAAGAGTAACATATAAAATCAGTAAGCAATTGAATAAGATATAATATTAGCAAAATAAGTTTTTAACATAAAAAGGCTTTTATAAGTTACTGATATATTAATTTAACTTATAAAAATGGATGCATTATTGATCAGCACCATCTATCAACGATAAACGGGCAAAATCAAAACAGTATTATTTAATATTTATTACAGAATTATTGCTAATGAATTATGTTCAAAATAAGTTATATAAAATTAGCAATACGTTTTAAATGAATTCTAGAATTATAAAACATTCAGAAACAATCCAAATTACATATAATAACATGTTTATTAAGTCTCATATAAATTGCATCCGTAAATTGCAACAAGGATATTTTATAGATGGCAAAGAAATTATAATTATTAAGTTATAAAACGTTTAACATTGTTTTAAATATAAATAATTATATTATATTCAATATTACTTTAATATAAACAATTATATTAAGTTACCATTATAATATTTGGAACCAAAATACATAGATTGATAAACTTGCAAACTTACTATTTATAAAACTTGCCACTAGATGGCGCTATTATACCCATGCGACCTATATATGGTCATCTATATACAACGTACATAAACAGCAACCTAACCATCAAGTTTTAATGTTTTGATTTTAAAGTTTTCTTGTACTTCTATGCATTGATACGTGTATTTTTATGTACTATTAAACAAATCATCAAGTGATTAAAGTTGAAAAAATATTTGAAAATATGCAAGAAATTGATTTAGATGATAATGAAGAAGAATCCAAAAAACACATGGATGCGGTTAATTGGTAAGCTTATCGTTTACATTTATGAATAATATACATTTTAAATACGAACATCTAGATCTTTTATTTTTTCGTGTTTTTATTATTATTATTTTTAATCAATTGATTAAATATATTTTATATTTATATAATATTTTGTAATACTTATATGAAATTATTACGACCCATTTCTATTTTTGAAGTAATATAAATAATCCGAATAATTACAGATATATGTTTGTTTCTCTTATCATTTTAGCAGATGCGTTCATTTACCCTTTTTTTCTATTCGATATATATCATAATTATCGTTCGTAAGGAGTAAACTCCAATCGTGCGTCGTAGCTGACACACACACCCTTTTTTTTTTTTTTAATCTTAGCTATATTTCAGTTTTTGCTACAGGGATTGTGAAACTTTAATTAGCGTCAAATTTTTTATAACTGCGTAGTATCAGTAGAATAAATTTTGGAAAGTTACACTTTACCTGCCTGCTATAATTAAACACGAAAGAGCTCTGTACATTAAACTTTGCCAGATTTCTAAAGTCGACGCCGGATACTTAGTCAATTTCTTAAAACTGTCTAAGGTAAATAACGGCCAATCTTTACGAATAACTTGATGAGTTTTTTCATTAAAATCTTAATAGAAATTCCTTTGTTAAGCTCTCCATTGAACAGTTGTTACGTGACAAGTTCTCTGAGAAACACTCTTGATAAATTATTTATTGTTTACATTAGAGTTCGCTCCTGTAAGATGGAATAGAAGTATAAACATTCGTGTATACCAACAAAATAATTAGACGTTTGTCTGTAATTTTCGATTAACGATTTACTCATTTCTATTATTTATACCAATCTTTCTCGTAATGAAAGATTGGTGCCAATACAAAAAAAATATACAAACATTTAGCTAGACTTACTTTGCTGGATTTTGAAAATTAGTACCCCGATAAGTACGTGACTGCTTAGGGGGGCTTATAGGCTACATTAGTCACACAAATATTTACTAGATATTACGCTACAAATTGATAGCCCACGTACGAGGGCCAAGGCAAAGTAAGAAAACTCGAAACATAATTTATATAATGAGACAAAATAAACTTCAAAAAACAACAAAACAATTCATTATAAGGGCGTTTAAGTTACTTAGGTCCCAAGATCCTTCGTGACAGAGACGTGACAAATAATTACCTAATATCTTTTTGTTTTTCAGGCTGTTTGTTAGCAATCTGGAATACTTATTACATATTTTTCAGACGTAGCTTAGCCATAGTGATTTGCTTTTAATAAATAATAAGTCGTCCACTTTAGGTGACTTAGTAGGAAATAAGTAAAATAAGGCATTTTATTTTATTTTATCTAAATGGTTATGCAATAAAGTAATAACAATCAATAATGTATGTTTCTTAGTACTTCTACAATAACACAATGATGACTATGTAAATACCTACTCAGACTTGGATGCTTGCAAATGATATCTATATTTACAATTAATCATTTTTCTGCACAGGGCTTGAACCCGGGACCCTTGAACAAAGGGCTAGTATCCGCTACGCAGGTTTCCGTTTGTGAATATTAACAATCCTCTCGTTTACTTACACCTCTTTAGTGATAGATCTCAATGAAATGTCACTAATCGTTTTCGCGACATCAGAGCTATAATCACGTTCCCAAGGGCATGCAATCCAAACAACTTATACCGAAGCGTTTTAATTTTCTAGACAAAGTAAGTACTTAGGAAATTAGTAGCGCGTAAACAGACACAGGCGTGCAATGATAGATGATCAGAAGAGTGATTGATGGCGACTGTGGTAGCTCTGTGCGCAATAAATAAAGGGAAATTACGTTCTATCTAATCTAATACGGTGAATTTCGGTTTTCCACGGCGATTTATTACACGTCGCTCATCCCATATTTATATCCATAACCAGTAAGTAACCATGAGCTGTGCGTACCGGACTAGACGCAAAAGGGTCAGTTTTCAAACCCGTCTTCATATATAAAAGCGAAGATTTAGTTTACATCATCGGTTTAGATGGGCCGCATATTTTTTCACGTTTATTTATGAAGGTTTCTCTTTTATACAGGAAGAATAGCCCATACCTTCAATATTTTTAGGGTAAAAAAGCCTACATAATTTCATGGAAAGTTATCTCTTTGTAAAGTATCAGTAGTCGGAAAATAATAATTTGACCGGAAAAAAACATAACTTTATATATTATGGTATTTCTTAGACAAACAGTTTTGTCGCAACACAAAGTAGCGTGGAACCTAAAATATTCCTTTAAAATATAGAAAAAATCTTAGACTAGTTATCCAAATGTTCATTAAGTTACCAGTAAAAGTTTTTTCAGCAACTCAAAATTATCGAAATTATACTTCTTGAGGCGTTCCACGAGAGCAAAACAAGTATTGATGTAACATTTTTTTTTGTAGCGGAAGCGGCCCGCGTAAGTATTTTTTTTTTTTGTTATAATATAAGAGTAGCAGACGAGCATGCAGTCCACCTGATGGTAAGTGGCTACTGCCGCCCATCGACATCTGTAATCAACCCCAGATAGGATAAGATATTCCTACCTGAGGTCGGCCACAGATGCGCCGCTACCCCTGAGGACTAAGATGGAACGCCTCGGAAAAGTATATCTCCCTTACCACACCCTTCAAAACGGAACACAGCAGCGCCTAACACTGCTGTTACAATTACGATAATAATTAATCATTACGATACAAATAGATAAGAATACGATATGATATAAGGTAAGTAGTTATGATACGAAATGTGTAATCATTTTGTAAAAATAGTTAATTGTATCAGGCGTTATTTTGGGGAAATCCATGCTATTAAGTTAGGATTAAAACTTCTTCGCAACAATCCGCTACTAATATGTATGATGGTATATATTTTAAACCATGCAGTATGTACCCCTCCCATAAAGTCTTAATCCTAACTTAATTTTGTAAAAAGTTCGTTTTATAATATTTATTAAAATTGAGTTTGTACACTATTTTTATTAATTACGTCCAAGAAGTATATCTTCGCAATTGCGTATATAAGTACAAACTTCATTCTGTAGTCTTCGAGAAAAATGCATGTAACATACGGATATGTTGCAGATTAAATTTGCTATTTTAACTACGTGGCAAAAAGGAATATACTTTGAAATTACATATAGTACTCGTATATACCTACACGAATTCATTTTGCTAGTTTCTTGTGAACATCCTAGTGTCGATCGTAAAAATACACGATACATTTTCGGTTGCTTTATTTTGTGATATTTTATTTACCTTAGGTCTAGTTGTAGTACTTTAGCACCGTACATTTTCCATAGCGTTGGAGGTATCTTGTAACAATCTTGGCCGCAGTAACTTAACTGAAACAATTATTAAAATCAATTTAAATTCAATATGAAGGTGGTAGAACCCTTCAAGGTTGTGGTAAGGGAGACAGACTTTTCCGAGGCGTTCCAGCTTAGCCCTCAGGGCACAGATTAATAAATAGTTACTACGCTCAGGGGCAGCGGCGCATGTGTGCCCGACATCAGGTAGGAATATCTAATCCTATCTGGGGTTGATTACAGATGTCCATGGGCGGCAGTAGCCACTTACCATCAGGTGGACTGCATGTTCGTCTGCTACTCATATATTATAAAATAATAATAATAATAGGTAAAAGTGATTGTAGTAACGCAATTTATAATTTAGTTACAAGTATTGTATTGTTTTATTTTTTGGACCGACAACGAATGCAGATAATTAATTACCTTACACCAGGGGCTACCTAGGATTTACCTAATTGTTTGATTAAAGAGCAAAATTTCATTGAATCATTCAGGTAGCTAGATGAATGACACCGTTTAGTAAAGAGGCTAGGCTGTTCATTGAACGGTTAATTAATGTAGGTGATGCTAGGAGTTAGTTAAGTTTTGTATTTGGTACACATTATAAAAACAACATTCGCAAATTAAAATAAAACTGAGGTCACAGCCCACTTTAAAGTTGTTCTTTCGGAAGTCGTCTTTGTCAGATTTGGCCTCGAGGTGTATTTTTACGGCCAAATAAAAATATAGGCATTTAAATATTTTATCATTAACATCTAATTTAAATGTCTACGCGGGTCTACATGATAATGTTGACATTTTAATATAGTTGTAATGGGCCATATATAATGGAGTACATGTAGAACTTAAGTTTTATATATTCAAATATTTGTCTATAAGAAGAACTGAAGTTGCTACAAATTGCGCGACCAGGAAGTTCATTAGGCAAATCCAACAGATCTTTCTGTTACAATATTGACATTTCATTTCGTTCAGTGTGGCGTTACAAATGGGGATAGAAACGCAATTAGGGGTCTAATTTCGTACATTGGTGCAACCAAAAAGTCATGAATACATTCAGGGTCATAAATTAGATACTAAATACATATGTCGCTAATATGTAAGTATGTAGTAGCAAAAAGATACATAATTTCATATTAATATTTGGGGACCAAAAAGGTTTAAAAAATGGAACGAACAATTAAAGTAAAACATCTAATTATTAGATATCATAATAAAGTGAGATCACTGTCTGCGAGATAAATGTGCCTACAAATAAAGATAACGAAATTTTATTAAATACCTGACTGTCGATTTTGTCCGTGTATTTTTAGATGTGGAAAACATTTGCTTTAAATTTAGCTTATGACCTCATGATGACATATAAAAAAGCATTTATATTTATTTACTCACGTAAGAAGTTACACTTCTTTGGGTTATTTATGACTAAACGTACAGTGGAGAAACAATGTGTATACGCAAGAAGGGAAATTATTACATAACAAAAAAAAATGCAAACATAAATCTTCCTTTGTGTGATTATCATCATTAGTGCTACACTTGATCTCAAACTTGGTACTGTTTTATTATTGTAGCTTAGACATAATATTGTCACGTAAATTTGTTTGTAAAACTGTTCTATAAAGCCCATTGTTACGATATCAGTGCTCAATAAGTGATATCTATATTAAACTATTTGTAATGATTTATAGATAACTGTAGGTATATTATCCTGAAATAGCAAGTGATAGGTATGTATGTGTATGTCCCTGTAGTCCCGGGACTAGAATAGGGCTACGGTATCCCCTGCCTGTCGTAAGAGGCGACTAAAAGGGGGCTTCCGGGGTTGCGGGCGGCAAGATTGGGAGGTCGAGCCGTCCAGCAAGCAACTCCGGGAAGGACGGCGGTATGTATGGTCGCATACCGTCGTAAACACCAGACGGTGTGGTGAGTCCTGAAGCTCACCTAGGAGGAGCCCGAAGGGGCAACGCGTTCAGAGGACTCCGGTTGCGTTCCGTAGGAGATCCCGGAGTCCTCTTGGCAACGCTGAGGACGGCCACCGGGGGGGTTTTAGTGCGGTAAGAATCCCACATAACCCCGTGTCGCTCCTACGACACTGGGTACCTTTTGAAGGTTTCCCCCTCGTAAACAAAAAAAAAAAGGTATGGATGTGTAATTACAACACACAATTAGGTAGTATCTGATGTCCTTAATATTTAATACAAAGATAATTTCGGACTGTTGTTTGTAGAGACACTGTACAATTACTGACAATTAGGTAGTATCTGATGTCCTTAATATTTAATACAAAGATAATTTCGGACTGTTGTTTGTAGAGACACTGTACAATTACTGACAATTAGGTAGTATCTGATGTCCTTAATATTTAATACAAAGATAATTTCGGACTGTTGTTTGTAGAGACACTGTACAATTACTGACAATTAGGTAGTATCTGATGTCCTTAATATTTAATACAAAGATAATTTCGGACTGTTGTTTGTAGAGACACTGTACAATTACTGACAATTAGGTAGTATCTGATGTCCTTAATATTTAATACAAAGATAATTTCGGACTGTTGTTTGTAGAGACACTGTACAATTACTGACAATTAGGTAGTATCTGATGTCCTTAATATTTAATACAAAGATAATTTCGGACTGTTGTTTATAGAGACACTGTAAATTCACTACGTTATTTCTATAGGAATCTATTCAATCCGATATTAATAACATGTCCACTCATGTAAACTTAATTAATTTAATATTTTTGGACAAAGCAATTCAGGCTTTTAATTTAAAAATAATTATGTGAGGACTTATTTATGAACTAATAAATTAAAGTAAAAATAAAAATGGGTGCGAAAATATTTTCATGCCATATATTATTGAAGTTATACTTCTTTAGGCGCGTTAAGAAAAACTGATGAGAGTGAAATTTCAAGATGCGCGCGCATCACTGTAACACAAAATTAACAGTTGCCCACTCAACCGAATTCATTAAGTCTCGGAAAAAAGCTACCAACGAAATAGAAATAAAACCTCTCTTAGTCGCGCATGTTGGTATTTTTTATTAATAATCTCTAACAGTCTAACTGAAGATATTATATGTTGGAGATGGACAGTAGTTACAGTTTACACAGTTGACAGTAGTTGTAGTTTACAGAGACAATGGCACATCAATCAGCATCGTCAAACGAGAAATTAGTCAAAGCACTGCACAGAGCGGATCATCAGATGATATGGAGATAAGTACCCACTTACTTGGTTTCCAATTAAACCGTACCTATACTAAACATTCGTATGCGAATCAATTCGTATGTAGGCTAAACTGGCGGAGTTGCCGTTTACTGATTGTAAGTCTGACAGCTTACTTAGTTATTAATGCCAGACAAAATGGACGACATAGATAAGTAAATGTAACGTAGACATTCTACTGCCGTCGAACCACGAAGAGTTTTACAAATTTTATCTAGACATACGATTAAAAGTTTTATAAGTGTTTAAGTTTCAGGCCCTTAGAAATTGTTTTATTTTTGCATGTAAAATTGGTTGATTGTGAGTTGTGCGAGTTGTGATCATAACTATAAATTCGAAAACGAGTTTGAGGTAAAAAATCTTCGATATCATACATCTACCAAATTTTTTGTGAATAGCATGTGTACCGATTACTCCATTCATTATTTACCTATAGTATGCAATTTGTTTTTGATCAACTACCATAAAAAAGCCAACGCTCCTGCCGGTAGGTGAATAATCTGTGATCAAAAACATCTCTCTCTTCCAGCCTACGGACTTCGTCTTCCCGGCTGATCTTTAGGTTCGTCACCAAAATCGGGTAAAGCTGTAATGCAAAAGCACTTGAATCAACAAATGTAATATCTGTTGAATTCCCAAAAGTACCGCTAGTCTAGTCTAGGCTCAGGCGTGGTTAAGTGGACTTGTTGGTCTCCGCGACTGACTACCTAAGTAACCTTAAGTCTGGACAATTTAGTTCGATGGAATTAATGTCTTTCGCCATCTATCTACATTGGTTTATGTACGAACTTATAATGTCCGATCATCTGTTTACACATGTACGCAATCTACTGGAATGTTTTCCAATATCAGGTTACAAATAAATAACATAAATAGATAATATCGAGAAATATGAGGTCAAATGGCAAGTTATCCTCGAAAGTGCGGAGTCTCAAGCGAGGTTTTATGCCGTTACATTTCTCCAGTAGAATCATTATCTTTATTGCGGGTTACCTTATCATTGGCACACTTACTGTTACCTACTCATTGTCCTTTGTCTGTTACTATAGGTACCTACGATATGAGAACGTTCTGCTTATTGCAGTGTGAATGTTAATCTTGAACACATTAATTTAGATTCACCAGTAAGTTAGGTTAATTGAATAAGGATACTCTAATAGGTCTGTACTATATAATATCATCGTTAACCCATTACCCTCCCACTGCTGGGCAAGGGTCTTCTCTCAGAGTGAGAGGGCAGTTTAGGCCATAGTTCACCGCGCTGGCGAATTACGAATTGGTAGAATTCACACGCCCTTGAGAACTTTTTAGGAGCTCTCAGCGTGCTGATTTCCTCACCATGTTTTTTCAGCATTTAAGCAAATGATAATTTATTTGCAATATGCACAATGCACATCGCTTTCAAAAATCACATGGGATAGTCCTACCGATTGAGGGGCCGAGTTTCTAACTGCTCTCACTGTTATAGAGTATGTGTTTTGTATTTTGTATAAAATCAATATACGAAACAAAAGACAAATGATTACCCAAATCAACCAGTAAAACAAATAGTCACTAAACAAATAGGCCTGAGAGATTGGATTATTGAATTTGATTCTATATAATCATTCTTCGTAACTCTTAAAATTTAAATATATTATAATAAATAAACATAAGCTTAACAAAATAAACTTAATGGGCACATATTATACAGAAACAATTGCTATCAATATTCAATAAAAGCATAGGAAATATTTTGTTATTCATTGCTTATTTATTTAGCAAAATTTTTATCATATATGTTAATATCAACATAAAATTATCTTATAACCAACTTGATATAAGAATTACAAGTCACAACTGTTATTAAATTTAATTGCCTTATGGTATTTTCTACTGTTTTCTATTTGTTCAAAATAGTATACAAAATAGTTTGCGTAAAACTGCTAGTCCACTATGAATATAGAAATAAATCCCGTCGCCATAGTAAATTGTATGACTACACCTGCTCGCAACAACTTCAGAGTGGTCAAGCTGTTCGGTGAAGACTATACATTTCAAACATACATACCTATGTGTGGATTTTATTCTAAAAAATTCAATTATAGAAGTAATATTCTAAGTTATTACATCATGTGGTGGTTTAATTGTTCATAAATATTTTATTTTGAAATTTCCAATGATGTCTACCAGTTTACAAGATTATTAATCTCATTCAATAGAAACAAAATGCAGTAAAATCTATAAATCTACAAGCTGAGATTTTATGACCACTTTCCCGCCAAAACCAACCTGCTTCTAATTTTCAAAAACATTCTTTAAAAAGAAAATATTCTATAATCTATGGTGGATAAGATTATGAACACTCATGGGTATGACTATTTTCAAGAAATACCTACATAATTCTTGTGGCTGTTATTAGATGAGAAATATATATCAATTATTTAAAAAAAAAATTGTAATGACAGTCTTGTAGGGGGCACTATAAGTATATTTGTGTTTTAGTTTGCAAGGTGTGGTGAAGCAGAAATATATTTTTTCAAGGAGTTTTATTTTAACCCTAAGTCGCAATCTGTCCATAACAATTTCAGATAGGATTTAGGCATTATGATATATAAAATTCTCTTTATTTTTTGTTTTATAATAATTATAAATGAGGGGATTACCGCTCATTATATATCTATACTAATATTATAAAGAGGATAACTTTATTTGTTTGTTTGATTGTAATGAATAGGCTCAAAACTACTGGACCGATTTTAAAAATTCTTTCACCATTCGAAAGCTACATTATCCACGAGTAACATAGGCTATATTTTGATAAATAGAATATATATGAAATATATTTGATAAATAGATTTGAGGCGGTACAAGGTTTTCCGGGTCAGATAGTATTGCATATAACAGCAAAGGTACTTCAGTCAGAAAGTATCTTATGTGTGATTACTGTCCTTAGAGCCTATTATTTGTTTTTAGAAAGTACTCCTATCATTGTAGTCTAACTACCACTAGGTATATAAAGAAACTCTATATGAAAAATACTTAAACCACTTTTACCTAAATCAGATGAGCAAGCTGTATACAAGTATGAAGTGTTAAAACTGTATCTTAAATTAACAAAATTAATTCATAAGAAATTTAAATAAAGAGATATATTTATAAGCAATAGTTCCTCTGTAGATACAGAGGAACTATTGCTATTGAGATCAATAGGATTATCTACAAGAATTCAATTAGGCTAAATGTTTAAGTAACTAATTATTTTGAAAATAATTATCTACATATCATTTGCAAAAATTCTTCACGTACTTTTAAATTTGTTAACTTCAATAACACCTCATAGATGTAATTAAAGTTAATAAATTCCTTAAGTATGTTAAAAAAAGTTATAGTTGATAAACTTACGCGATTCTTTTCAAAAGATAAAGCTGAAACATTGACGTGGCTCTCTTCCATCTTATAATAAAAACACACGATATGTGGAATTCCACAAGGAAATATCTTCACAACAATATTATTTTTAAGTTATAAGTAACTTATTATTGAATACTATAGTACAGATTTCACTTCACAGCACTCAGTTCTTACTTCTTACTGTTTATTTATTATTTTAGACAGTGTTGGCAACCTGGGAGATGGCGTTGATCGTACCAGGGGCGTAAAATTATCGTATCTGCCGAAAAATTATCGTACATTTCATAAGAACGCGTTCGTTATTAATGAAAATTGATATTTATCATAAATTTATATTGGACTCGACCGCCCGACCGGCCCGACACGTCAGTTGAGTGGCGTTTTTTTTTTTTTTTTTTTTTTTTTTTTTGCTCTTCCGTGCTATTGGACTGTATGTTGTGTGCAAAGTACTCGAGTACTTTGTGAGTACTTTGGACTCGAATACCATTAGGCGCGATGCACGCGTTCCGTTTACCGTAATAAAAAAATTTTTTTTATTAATAAATAGCCCTTTTTTCGAAAACATTATCAATGAAAGGCATATATAATACGTTTATGAATTCATTAAAACAGTTTCCCAAAAAGTTTCAAGTAGCCAATTATCGTACATTTGCGTACGATAATGACTCGCAATCGTACATCGTACGGTGGTATGAAATTATCGTACATGTACGATAATTATCGTACGGTTGCCAACACTGATTTTAGATAGTGATATTAGTATAGTCAGTGCTGCCAGATCACTGTGCCGATTTTCCCTTAATATAACGAAAAATGTAACGTAATATTGGAAAAACAACTTTTAAATGACTTAAATCCCTATGTTTAATGAACTAGTTGCGAGGAATTATAAGTAATTAACAACAAAAAACACGTTTACACATTTTTTTTATAATACTTAAATAGAGTTACTTTATTTTTTAATTTTTTAATTTACTTTAACTTTAACTTTTTAATTATATGTCTACTAAGTGTTAACTTTATAAATATTTTTATTTAACTCATACTATAATAGCGAATACGAGCATTGTGGGCTTCTATCATGAAATATTATTGTAGACTAATAATAATGAAGTCACTATTCTCAACAAATCTTTCTTGGGATAAAATTTCTTCTAAGTTTGTAAATGGCTAAAACCTGACAACACATAACATGCAAATACGATAAGTAATATATTAGTGTTGTCAATGTCAATTGTGAAATGTCAGTGCCAACAGACAATATTTATAACTGTCACATAATTTGCGGTTTTCGACCGTGACGTTCAGCTTTAGTCACAATCGTTCAAAATACCATACATGAGAGGTGAAATCCAATTTAATAAATTCCAAATAAAACAAATAAATCTAGATATAAGACTAATAAGGCTAACGAAAAGGTGACATAACATTGTATTAACTACCGAGTTAACCCTTTAACAATTAATCAATTATTATAACAAGTCATAATCTTAGAGTAATTATTATCTGAGCTCATAATTATGCTTATTTCATTTGCAAAATGCTTCTATACCTTTCAGTCTAATTCATTAGGGAGAAATATTTATGTTTATGGTCGAATATGAAGACTAAATTAATATAAATTGTATAGTATTTGTGTTCGGGGCATTACAACTTTATAGCCATAGGCGTTGCTAGCACTTCAGTTTGCTTTTATATAGTACCTACACATTCTAGCTATAATATTTATACATATATTATATTTATGATTTTACCCGAAACCTTGTGGATCGTATACTATACCTTTCCAATTAAAAAACGAAGTACTCGAAACCATCTGGATTACATTATACCTACATTTATTTATGTGTATCTATTTTACAAAGTTTTTTTACACTTCATTATAAATCACTAAATTGTTTAAAATCGCTATGTATCTTTACCTACTATTAGTAAATATGGCAACTATTTATGGTGAAACTGATAATAATTGTGGTTCTTCTCTTTGTAATAAGAGTAGAGATCACGTTAATTGTAAATTTCAGGTAAGTAGCTATGTAAATTGATGCCACACATTTTTAAGTAATCCTATTGGTTTATTTTTAAAATAAATATATTGACTTTAAAGAACGTACTTAATTATTTATCAGATAATTTACTGTTTTAATTCAGTGTACACTTGTAGAATTTTATGGAGGTAGAATTAGTTTGGGCATAGTGTGGGCTGCAAGCTCGATTGCCATTTTAATCTTACAAAAAGTTCTACTTACGTACAATCTATGTTTCTGTGCAATAGGTAGATATTATCCATGTTTCTGAAAAAATAAATGTGAAGGCGTTGGTTGCTTTCACACTTTATAATAATAAAACCTGAATTCCTAAGCCAAATGTAAACGACTCGTACATTTTTCTCATGTTAGTGTCTAACCTTAATTCCCTTTAGCCTTTTACGATCGCGTATATACATATATTACAGATTTTGAAACGAAAAGGCATCATACGCATTATGTATGGCTATTGCGTGGTTACTGTCAAATCTAGTTTACATTAAAGTAAAATTTATTTGTAAGTAATACGAACATAACTTCTATAAAATCCGAGGTCTGAAATTCGAACATTGGACCTCTCCTGCCTTCGATTTAGAGGCCGAACTTGAAAACATTACTCCTGATTTTTAACCGACTTCAAAAATGAGGAGATTTCTCAATTCGACCGTATATATATTTTTTTTAATTGAAGAATTTAGTAAATAGTTCTAATGTTACGTCAGGACCTTAAATGCTTTTAGGATTGTCGATAAGTTTGAAAATCACTTCAATAATAGTCTTATCTGGACAGTTTTCAAATACTTTGTAAAATGAAAAATATTCATTTTATAATTTATGCTACTCAGAGTTTAAGTAAGACCTAATTGTTACCATCCATTTAAAAATCACCCGCAATGACTCTAACTTCAATATTAATTTCATAAATATAAACAAATATTATTCAAGTTTCTAGCTAGCGCAAAGTAATTTCACCTCTTTAAGTTATTCAATTTTTAAAGTTGGAGGAATCTGCCAGACACTGCATTAACTATGAAATGACTATTAAATCTGAGAGCGACAAACAACTTGTTCTGGAGAAAATAAACCTGCGACGGAACAAAGTGGCCGCCGGGGAGATAAGATCCCTAGGGGCTGCGGAAAATATGATGAAGTTGGTAAAGTATTAAAACATACATGTAAATCATTTTATTGTCGTGAACTCTTTGTTTATTTTATGGCCTGTAAACATTTACTACGTATGTGAGTGTCGTATAATATATAACACAGCCATAGATTAGTAAAGATTACTCACTCCTAACAAGAAAATGTACCCAGTTTTGAGAATTGAAATAGTTGCGTAAAAAAGTTTTGCCACGTCTCCGTGCTAAAATGTCCCTAAAATATTTGAAATAATTATGTAAATTACGCAGTATTCGTTATTTATTCGTAAATATTCTCTAAAAATGTTTTTATTTCTCAAGAATTAAAAAAAATAACTTACTAATAAGCCACTTGTGGCTTCATTCAATTTCAAGTATCTTTACTAATCTATGAACACAGCTTAAATTCTTTAGCTTCAATTCATTTTAGCACTGGAATGAGGAGTTAGCGGTTTCTGCCCAAATATGGGCGGATCAGTGTGTTGAATACAGTATACCAGACGTCCAAGATATATGCAGAGAATTGGGTAATCGGTTACATATATTGAAATCTTCTTTCAAACCAAGCTTTATACTATAGAAGTAACTAATGAGGATGCAGGTCATACAATGGTGTGATGAGTAGAAACTGCCACCCGTGGACATCAATAAACTTAAATAGGACTAGAGTACTACATCAGATAAATTACAGTTGGTTTGCTATTTTTAAGATAAGGTTGGAACGCCTCGTACTAGTGTTTTGCCCTTTCTCTTCGAACCAGAATACAACAGTGCCAAAATATAAGGACGAAACAGGTGGCACGGTGGTGTCTCCGAAGTCACTGTATAAGGATCTATACAGTATTGTAACTCGGCCCTGTCCTTGAATTATATACCTACAGGGCCGCTGGGCGAGAGTTCGCATTAGGACTGCGCGTCTACAGTATTTTAATAACGTCTGACTTCTAGTGTTTTGTTATAAATATTATATTTTAGCCTTTACACAGCCGCTCCTTATTAGGCGAGAGGTTAAATGACATTTTGTTTAAGTGGAAAATAATAAGTAAATTAATAAGTTATAATAAATAAGTTGCAAATTAGTAGGTATGAAAAGTGTAGTTATAATTTGTTCATGTTAAACGAGAATGGCTTTTTGCTATTCGAATGTCATTTTCCTTTGTCCTTACCATTTATTTATTTATGAATCCAGGTATTTTGCTCGAAGACAAATAGAAATGCCAATCTTTTATAGATAGAGATAGTACCTACTAGTGTACTAGTACATAAGCTATATAATTGTTTAATTAAAAAAATACTACCAAATAAAACCGCCACTCCGACCGTACATCACTGCGGCACATTCACGACTGTTCGCATACCGAGTGTATACCGACATCGAGGCGCATAGGTATGACTCGGGTTTGTATAAAGATAGAATACTGTACAGATCGTTACACTGTGCCGAAGTCGAATCATGCAGAGATTTCCATTTTTAGCTTTAATAATTAGTGATACACCATTAATAAATCAATTATAAACTCGTTTTTGGAGCATTTGTAACAGCCAAATTCCTATTATCTATTTTGCAACTAGGTGAATACAGGCATAGCATACTAGAGCTGCGCAAAATGTATCACTAAAGTGAAAAGAGTGATATATATCTTTTGAACTCAGTGATATATATCACTCTTTTAGCTCAATAGCTCACTTTAGCTCAGTAGCTCTGTAAAGATACGCGACATTTTATATCAGTATATCAGAGAATCAGATCAAAATGTTTTGACAACATTTTTGATTCCTATAATTAATACAAAACTGGCAAGAAATTATATATGAATTATCACAGCCAACGCTATTTGTATATCCCGGTTTCCATGTTCTTAGCAATAAAATATTTTAATTTAGTGTTTAATACGTAACCGTAACTGTTATATATCTCAATCAACGCATTTGACTCGAATCAGGCTCACTACTCACTCTCAGACTGAGAGTCTCAGTCAGTCGCTCATTTGACTCATCGCTCACTCGCGAGCTAGTATAACACTGTTGAGTTGAAGAAGATCTTATATCCGGAATCGTTTGAGTCTATGAACTAAACCATGTGATGCGGATATAAAGATATAATTCAAATCCGTCGGAGTTGATGAGTGATTAGCTCTTTGGTGAAGATATATATCTTTTATATCACTCACTCGCGAGCTACACAATTCTATAGCATACCCATGAAATGCAAATTATTTTCTTATAAAAAACCAAGGAAGGCTGAAATGTTACAGGTAATTCTTCCGTGGGTCAAAATATAGCAACAATTTATGGAGATTCACCAGGTTTGACACCAGTGACGTTAGTGGACTTGTGGTACATAGAACTCTTGGATTTGAACTCTTCTCTTATATCACGGTATCAACGGTAAGTTCTTTTTTAGACGCATCGCAACCACACTGTACCATAACTACGTCACTCATGTCACACTGCTGTGCACAGGTCTTCTCAGAATGAGAAGGTTTAGGCCATAGTCCGCCGTGCTGGCCGAATGCGAATTGGTAGACTTTACGTACCTTTCCAGAACTTCTTTTTTATTTTTTAAAGATCTCTTTGGTATGCAGGTTTTCTCACTACTTCACCATACAATCATGTGATAATAATTAATTTCTATTATGCAAATAATTTTGAAAATTCAGAGGTGCTGTGCCTAGGATTTGAACCTCGAACCCTTCGGTGGACGGGCGATGCATGTAAAAACGTAAGGTTTAATTCACACGGACCACATTTTAAGTACCTACATCTAATCACTAGCGACACATAAAAAGCCGACTTCACCATACCTAATAAAGTAAAGTAAAGTGTAAAGGATGCGACCCTTTAAATTTTCACAATGCCATGTACTTCCATAATTGTTAGGATAACACTACTTAAAATAAAAATTGGTGGTTTGGAACAATCCGTGAGCAAATGCGACACGCACTTGGCCACTTATTGTGGTTGCCTAAACTCAGCCACAAGAAGCTACAGCGATACCATTCACGACACACGTAAGCGCTTACCATACGCTGCTTATTCTACGACGCTGCCTTGTGATGTGGGTGCTGTACGTGTGAATAGCCACTAACTAATAGTTTTAATCGCATACCTAATAAATTTATAGATTTATCAGTGAACTATGCACACCATTTAACTAATATTAGCATTGTACTGTAGTAATCGGCAACACTTAATAGTTTAGGTATCCATGACTCTGCTTTAAATATCTCATAACTATTTAGGTATTACAATTTAGTTTAGGAATCTAATTTAGTGCTTGTCTAAATTGATCTAGATCAAAGCCAAATTTATATTAAACCTAAAACATTTAAATTAAATTAATCTAGGTCTAGATTTTACTGAAGAGCTTGTTAGAAATTAATAAAAGGGTATTTCTCAATGAAAATACACATTTCTAACATATTATACCATCCACTTTATTTTAAGTTGAAATTATTCAAGCACATGTCATCGTACACCAATGTTGTTTAGTTGAGAAGTTATTGTGACCACCGTCATTTCACCATTTTGATAAAACTCGAATGTTGCATTGTGCAGCCAAATATGCAAACGTTTACACTATAGATGAAGCACACGGGCATGCGTTTACCTGACGGTAAGTGGCGACCGCCGCCCATGGACACTTATAATAAAATGCATCCAAGACAAAGAGGTAAATCCTACCTAAATTCGGCCACAGTTGCTACCCCGAAGGCTCAGTAGGAACATCTTATAAAACTAAATATCTCTTCTTTTACCTCACTCAAACTGGAACATAGCAGCGCTTGGCGCTGTTATTATAAGGTAGAAGTAGATGTGGTGATGCCTCCAGAGTCAAATTACAAAGGGTACTTTCATTTTAACGGTTTATATAGGTCTTCGGTAACTGGGTCGAACCACTATGACTACTTCACGCAGCTAATGTGGGCTGAAACTAGTGAAGTGGGATGCGGTGCGGTGAAATTTACAGTAAGATATCATTTTACGATAAAGTACTAATAGCTTATACGACTCACTAAGCTTTTTGAACTGAATATGAATAAATTAAGAACTATAATCTCCTTCTACATAAATAACAAATAGGGATATTTAAAAGCATTATATGTCATATAAACTTTTTATATTTAGTTTGGTGTTTCTCTCCTATGGAGGTTGTTCCACATTTTTTGTAATATAGGAGTAGCGTACTAAATAGTGTGTGTTAAGGCACGTGACTTCATTATCAACCTCTCAGAATGTGAAGGATTAGGCCATAGTCCACCGCGCTGGCCAAGTGCGTATTGGTAGACTTCACATACATTTGAGATTTTTTTATAAATCTCTCAGGTATGCAGGTTTCTTCACGATGTTTTCCTTCACCGTTTAGGAACTGAGAATAAATTTCTAATACGCACATAACTTTGAAATATCAAAGGAGAGTGCCTGGGATTTGAACCTCGGACCCCTCGATCGAGAGGCCGAGTTTCTTAACCACTAGGCTATCCCTGCTTAAGGCACGTGACTATGACTATTGAAATTGGCATTAAAATTAAAAGTAAACATTTTTTGAATTTATTATTCATTACTATATTAGGTGTCTAATTACAGGAACAAGATATAAACGAGGATAAAAACAATAAAAGCAGAACAGTTTATAGACTGGTGTGTAATTTCGCGCCAGCTGGCAATCAAGTTGGGCGACCCGTATATACTTATGGGTTGCCTTGTTCACGGTGTCCTTCTAATGGTACATGCGACCCTGTGTATAAAGCTTTATGTGGTAAGAGTAATTATGTTACATAGTGAATACAATAGTTCTTTTAGAATTCGGTACCATTTTATAGCATGTACGATTCTGTGTCCTGGTACGAAGCTTGTAATAGGGGACATAATTAGTAGTGATTATGTTTCAGTCTTGCCACTTGTGTCTATTTGGAATTTATCTGATACATTACATTACATATACAGATAACAGGCTACAATAGACACTTACAATCCAGTGCAATGTCCGATTAATACCTATAAAATTCAGATATGAAATCTTGACAAATGTCTGTGTGTATGTGCCTATCTAATTACATCTTACGCAACAGTGAAATTTTAGGTATGTTTGGTAGGAAATATTACATTAAATCTTATTGTTTTAGCTCAAAATAAAACGAGTAGAGTTGAAATAAATCAAAGGAACCGCAGCATTAAACAACTAGGTCCAACGAATTCCAATTTACATTATAGGCCTACATTTTTCGGTATAACCGAACCATATATTACAAAACTGGAAAAAGACGTTAAAAATTTTACTGGAGTGACCCCTGTCTTCGAACAAAATGTAGATTATGATGAAAACATTTCTTATGATTTATTCTCTGATTTACTTGAACAAACAACTACAACAATCAGTACGTATAGTTCTAACAATACTACAATTTGCAAAGAGATTTTAGTGGTGGATGATCTCTTCGAAATATTAAAGAAAAAGCTAAGTACTGATCAAACTTTGCGAGATTTACTGCTAACAGGTAAATCATCGCAAAATGAAACGACAGAAGAACCATTTACCGATTCAAGCGTAGCAGCAATAATGAGCCGTATTTATAAAAATAAAGAAACAATGACTGCAACCAAAACCACAAACAATGAATACATAAATTCTACGTTGCTTGTGGATTTAGTAGAAGCAGTGATTTTTCGAAATAATGGTGAGCTGAATGGATAATGTTAGTTTGACAAGTAGTATAAGTTTATTTATATTTAACTATTTTCAGATAAAATATCAACGTCTGATGTTACCGAATCAAATACTCAATCAAATTTCAATGTGAAACCTATTAAAATACAAGCGGAACTTGGAGAAATTGGATCTAATACGGACTTCACAGGACATTATTTTTTTCCTGAAGATAATAACGATGATTCAAGCAGTGATGTAACTGAGGATTATTATGATACGTCAGAAATCTCTGTATCAGATGTCGCATTTGAAATTGAAGACTTAAGAAGAAATAAGGGAACAAAAGATTTCCTAGAGGAAATACTGGAATCTG
This sequence comes from Epargyreus clarus clarus, assembly GCA_014595695.2. Classification (NCBI taxonomy): domain Eukaryota; kingdom Metazoa; phylum Arthropoda; class Insecta; order Lepidoptera; family Hesperiidae; genus Epargyreus; species Epargyreus clarus. The sequence goes on along the minus strand of JACTTY020000018.1, from coordinate 1,808,571 downwards.
ATTTTGTAACTGAGGCTATATCACAAACACAAAATAATGGTAATGACCACGTTAAAGAATTAAGCAGATAATTGTGGTGTTATGACTTTGGTTATCAATTTATTCTCTCGTGGAAGTTAATTCGATTATTTATATTTTAGAGTATAGCAGCCATATAGCTAAGAAAGATAATGAAAAAGAGATTCAGTATACCTTCCCAAAGATAAGAAGTAGAAGACGGAATAGTAATGATACATTTGTGGTAAATTCTGAAAGCGGTAATATACGTGAAAGGCGGAAGTCCTTAGATAGATTTTTTAGTTACAATAATTTATTGAAAAAATTAGCATCAGATTTGAAACTGTTAAAATTAAATGATCAATTTCATTGTTCTAAAAATAAGTCTGTAAAACAAGTATTGAGTACAATAACATTATTTATTGTAATTATGGAATATATTGTTATTATGTAAAATTAAATATTGTAATAAATATAATTTAAATATTTATTTTATTTATATTTCATATCAAAAAACTTTTTTATTCAAAATTAAGTAACGCTATAAGAACAAATAACAAAAATGTGCATAAATTTTGACTTTTAATTGCCTTGCTGCAGCGACATTGGTTATGGGTAAAACTGGTTCTGTTATTTTTCCATTTTTCTATAATTTTATGGAGCACTAGATAATATAGGTCGCCATAGGAAATATCAATGGCTTTTCTTTTGTTCGTGTTACTTTTATATCGAGAAGTGTCTACACCGTTTCTTTTTTTAATTGTGTCTTTGTTTAAAGTTCTATGATTTAATAACATAAATCTTTTGTTTCTATGAGAATTTCGTTTTTGAACATTTAAGGAGCGACGTTCACAATAATCAGATTCATCCTCATCTTCGGTCTCAGCGACAGCTGTCTCGGTTGTTAATGTTGGGAATATATTCCTGTCCATGTAGTCACGTGTGCACGTAGAAGTGCGAGTACAGCCTTCAACGTACCCAGGTGGTGTTCGTGACCCGTGATGTCCACCACCTGCACCAGGTATAATACTCCCCTCATTATCTGTTGCAGAGGCAGCCGTCCACGTGCAAGTTAGCCTTCGTGTGCAATGCTTCATTCTTATAAATGGAGTATTTGTAGTATATTCCTCTGATGCTTCTTCGACTTTGTCAGATGTTCGTTCGATATTTGTTTTCGTCGTTTCCGTCGTTTTTGTCGTCGCTTTTGATGTTGTCGTTGCTGTTGATTTTGTTGTGCCTGTCGTCGTTTTTGTTACTTCAGTTGAGTTTGGTGAATTAACACGTCTTGCATTTAGATTTGGCTTCCGAAGAAGCAATAATTCATCAAAGGATAAATATTTTTCTGTACCATGGTTAAATTTAGATTTTTTTGATTCAATAGTTATCGATTCAGTTCCAAAAGTTTTGAATCGAGCGTTTTTAGCTTTCGGTCGTCTGTTACTTGGTAAAGTTGTGTATCTTAAAGCTTTTAATTGGGACTCTCTATCATTAATAAAGCTATCTATTTGCCAAAAAGGTTTGAAAGTCGATAAATCTCTAAATTCTCGTTTTTTTACTATCCTGAAATTAAAATATTATTGTAAAGCAACATCATCATGTAAATGATTTAAGAAATATGATATACTTTTTACCTGCCTATTACTGTGACCTACACTTCTTTTACTGTAAGGTTTACTTTCGTGACCTTTCTTACGAGACCAGTTGTTATACTCATTAGGGTTAGGGTATAAATTATCGTAAATATCTGGTGGGTTCCTCTGATTTCCCTCCCTGTCTCCTTTGGTTCTAATTAAATTAGGACAGTGTATTGTTACACCCTCGACATTTTCGCATTCACAGTTTAAGTTATGCTGGTTTTTAGGAATCGTTGTTGGATATGTTGTTCTATGTGTACTGCATGGACATAGTTCTTGCGGGACTACGTGGTTATTGAATAATAATGGTATTGTCCTAATTCCTTGAGTTACCATTTTACAACTGGTTATCCCGCGTGTGCATTTATAATCATTTAGGTGGTAAGCAATTGTTGAACTGTGATCGCAATCACTTTCCTGGCCATCAGTACTGCGAGTACATTGTTTATTGAAATAACTTTTTCTGTAATTATCTTGGGAATTTATAGCACTAATCTCTAACGGGTATTTTTTGTCATCTTCCATTAGACCACTTTTTGTGGGTTGATCATTAAATTTAAAAACGTGGTTGTGGTACATTCTTGAATGTCCTCTTTCGTGGCCTTCTATATGATTTTTGGATACATTTATGGGACTTTCCCAAAAGTTTAGTTGTCGGTACGGATTATCGGTTCTTCTGGCTAAAATTATAAATTAGATATTGTAGAAACCTACTGAAAACCATGTAACTAACGATATATACCTTTACATATACTCACATTTTACTTTGGTTCTTAAAACGTGTCTCATTATTTGATGTCTAGGACCCTCAATTTCCTTCAAATTGCGGTTTATCTGTTTTATATTGTTATAAAGTGGATCTATTTCTTGTTTTACCGAATCATTTGACAAATTAAGAATCCTGAGTAAGCTGCTTACTGGTAGATTCGGCGTCGTTAATTTTGCTGAAAGGAAACATCGTAATAAATATTTAAATTTAATTAGAAGAAATGTGATAAATGTAGAAACCTATTTAAAAATAGATTTCATCCGCAATTTATTGTAGTAGGTATGCCAAGCTAAGTTATACTTTACGTGATTTAATTATAACACTAAATTTATTTTATAGTTTTCTTTATAAAATGAGTTTAGGCAGTAAATTAATAAGTTTATTGTATATTCATGCAAAATTATATCTAATTATATATAAATATTGTATTATTATAATATGTATTGTATTGTAATCATTCATAACAAATGTTCAAAGATATTTATGTCTTTATTTTAAAAGTTTTTGTACACAGAGAAAGTAATGAACATAATAGAAACAAACTACAACTTTAGTTGTTTACAACTAAATATTGATTGCTTTTATATTCCTAAATGGGAAAATAAACGAAGTTGAACGTTTACATAAAATATTGTAGTAACACTATTGTAAAGTTTTACTTTGTTTTAAAATAATTATTCCAGGAATTAACAATTTTCATTAAAAGCCTACCCAATACTTTATAAACGAAGTCTACAATGGAAGGATTATTTAAAACTAAATATCGTCAAATAAACTACAAAAAATGAATAGATAAACTATTGTTAGGACCAAATAATTTTACATTTCAGTAAAAATGTTTTTTTTTTTTATATTGTAGAAGTAGCAAACAAGGTTGATGTCGACCAGTTATTCGCGACTGCCGCCCATTGACATTTGTAATTAACCCCAAGTAGATCATCAACAACCCATTACTGTCCCACTGCTGGGCACGGGTCTCCTTTCATAATGAGAAGGTTTAGGCCATAGTCCACCAAGTGCGTATTGGTAGACTTCACATAACTTTGACATTTTTTTTTATAAATCCCTCAGATATGCTGGTCTCCTTGCGATGTTTTCCTTCACCGTTTAGCAAGTGATAATTAATTTCTAATACGCACATAACTTTGAAAATTCAGAGGCCTGGGATTTGAACCTTGGACCCATCGATCGAGAGGCCGAGTTTCTTAACCACTAGGCTATCACTGCTTTTGGGAAACCCCAAGTAGATCAGTGCTACCTAAAATTGGCCACACATATAATACAAAGCATTGAATGTAGAGCAACTTCTGAGGACTAATATGGCCGCCTCATCAATCAATCAAGTCAACCGTTAATTGAATACTACTATATTATGTGTTAATACTACTTCACCTGAACTATATGGTTTAACGCGCTGGCCACTTTCAGAAGAAACCCTGTGCCCAGCAGTGGGACAGGAATGGATCGACAGCAAATTCTATTCTACATAACTTCAGGCAGATGAATAAAACATAATAAAAACAAACTTTAATAATCAATAACCAAATATAAATCTGAATTCCTTTTGCCAAATATGGGTTGTATCAAGGCAGACTATATACCTATGAAATTTATAGGTATAATCACTACAGAGTAAGTAATGAAATATATCGTGTATTTTCATTTTCACAAAATTACCTTCTTTGTTCAAGATACTTACTGACCGAGTGACGTTGGGTACACAGCCCTGGAAATTTTCCATCCGGTACCATTTCGTTCCCACATTGTGTTCCTGGAAATCCTATCGCGTAAACCGGTTTTCCATAAACATTCCCTTTTGGTGAGAAGTTACATACGATTCTATCTACGAGTGCGTCATTTACCTGAAACAATTCAATATTAAGTACGTATAAAATGAAAATTTAATGAAAATGAAATGAAAACGAAATGAAAATGAAATAAAAACGAAATGAAAATAGAATTAATCGGTTTTCCCGTGGTGGCACCCGGTTCGAATACCAAGCACGTTCTATGGATGCGCGCGGATTAGTAGCTGATTATAATAATATGCTAGATATTTCCATGATATTCAACAGTGCAAAACTCTTTCAAGGTGATGTCTACAACACACGACGAGTATAGTCAATTACAGTGTTCTCGAATGTCATAATACGAAATTGGTAGAGTTGCCCACTAAAATCGGTATATTCGTTCTAAAGTCGTGGAAAAATCAAAGCACTTCGGTATTTCGGTAGGATAGGGCCAATATCGGTAGAAATACCGAAAAATCGGTAGGTTCGAGACCAATGGTCAATTATTATCAATTCGCATTTCTGTTTCTTCTATTTCGTCTTCATTCTTAGAGAAAATCCGTATCGGGCAGTAAGTCAAAAGAAAGTTAAAAACTTACTACAAACTTAGCTCGCCCACATCCTACGCTTTCGGTTTCAGCCCAGATTAATTGGGTGAAATATTTACTGCCGTGATCCTGAAACCTGTGCAAATCGTTATATAAGAAAATGATTATAAATATTGAAAGTGGTAGCTAGAACCCTTTGTTGTTCGACTACGGTGGCGCAACACCTACATCAGTGTTAAGCGCAGCTGTGTTCTAGTTTGAAGGGTGACATAATTTCGCGAGGCGTTCCAGCTTAATCCTCAGGGGTAGCTGCGCATCTGCAGCCAACCGCTGGTAGGTGACTAATTATGTTTTTTTTTTTTATAGTTTAACCTAACGATTAGGCAGATGTGCTACCTGATGGAAAGTAGTCAACGTCGCCCATGGACATTTGCAACACCAGAGGAGTCGCCAGTGCATCGCCGGCTTTGTATGAGAGCTCTTTTTGCACCTTTTTTTTAAGAGCCCCATGTCATAGCGCTCCGGGAATACCTCAAGAAGTTCATTCCACATCTTACACGTCCGCGGCAAGAAAGTCCGTGTCTGGGGTCGATTGCAGATGTACCAACGTGGGCGGCAGTAGTCAATTACCAACAAGTGGACTGCATGATTATTCGCTACTCCTATTTATATTATAAAAAAACACAATGACCTTTTTAACTGATGTCGGAAAAAGAGGATGTACTATGTTCGGTTGTATTTTTAATATACTTCAGTGTAGTCTAAATGACATCATGAGATTAAATATACGTACTTACTGATAATAAGAGACACTGCCGGTGTACTCCAAGGACTGCATGAACCACATTTCTACAAAACTTTTAACGTTGAATCCCGAGGACGGATTTATAATACTTGCGATGTTTTGTCCAACTTTTCTGTGCTCTGGAATAATAAAACGAAATGTGAAAACTCGTAGCGTTTTCTACGCCAGTCTGACATAAAAGATATAAAGATTGGTTTCTGGCTAGGTAGACTTAATTGAGTGATATCTATGTGTATTCCATGTCTGAGTTTGGACTCATGTTCGGATAAGGAAGCTTTTCCTGTCGCACGTGTGTTCTCCGCACGCGTGTTCCACACGCTCCCGTGACCCTTCGCGGATGAAACGATAGGATGCAGACAGGCATGTGGGCGAGACGTTGATGATTTGGGATAAGTATTTAATCATTTAAAGGTATTTGTGGTTCCACTCCTGAGACACTATCCCCATACCTATTGCCGCCTAATCACTTCTTTTACCACTGCCAGCTCTAGGAAGATATCCGAAGCTTTCCGACTTAGTACTCAGTGGTAGCAACGCATCTGTGCCCATCCTTATGTAGGAATATAATCTTATAAGGGGTTGATTATAGAATTCCATTGGCGGCAGTAGTCACCATCAGACATTCGACATGCTCGTTCTATATTTTAATATTATACAAAAAAAAACCAAGCGTTACATAGTATATTACCCAAGTCTCTACACTGGTCCTCCTTCTCCGAAGGGTCACATTGATCGACCCACCTTTGAGCGAATGTTGCTAGCTCTTCGGACCAACCCTAATAAAATAAAGTTACGTTAGAAGATTCAACAGATATTAACTTTGTGGATGAAAAGGTGTTTTGATGTATTTTATCCTTTGATCATTTTATCATAATCTCTTTAAAGTTCGATATCTATTTCTAAAACTATTGTAAATTAAAAATTAGTAAACCTCTTAAGTAAAAATTAGACCAGACGGGTTAACAGGATTGTGAAAACGACGATTGAAAAGCTTATAGGTCGTCGAGCACGCCACTTTAATCTTTTTACTTTAACTTTTATATTTGTCATAGTTTTACTTACATACAAAAGATACACTTTTGCTGATATTATTTTTTTGTTGTTATAGTGGATTTTCACCATTTAACATGTTAAATGAAGAGCATCTTAATAATGTATTAAAGATCTGTTTACATAATTTGATTTTTGAAGAAATATGTTTTATACCTAAGATTGCAATAAAAAGGTACTCAAGGATTACTTAAGTTCTAAAAACACTTTTAAATTAAAATTGTAGTTTGTGAAAACGTTTGAAAAGATCTGCATTAATTTAAAATGTATTACTAAGTTAATATAAACATGAATGCTCAGTGAATCTAGTTTCATAGACAGAATTTGTCTTCCACTTAGTCAATCAGAGCAATTTGGCAAATGGGCCATTAAGCAAATGACTTAGCTAATTAATTACATTAATTAGCGACATAAGACTCAAACTGATTGCTTAAATGCTTACTGCATTTTACTATTGCATTTAAAAGCCAACATTTTCACTATTGTGTACTAAAGATAAAATTCAAAATATTTTATTCAAAGCAGATTATTAACGATATTATTTTTTAATGTCAATATCATAGATATAGGATGTTAGCGAAAAAATTATAAGTCTATGGTCAATATGTAAGGTGTTTTGTTATGGAGAAGAAGCGGCGAAAGACGCCGTATTACACAGGTTTTCAAAAAGTTTGATAATTAAGCCAATGGAGATTGTAGTGCTCAAGCTACGTCCGCATAATTTTATCGATGAAATATTTAAAATACGGTTCTCGACACAAATGTTAATAACCTGTTTAAATGTTCTTTCTGGGAGATTCGTGATTTAATCCAGTATTTTCTTGTATTCAAAGATTTACTCACCTATCACAATCGTACGATTAGTTTTTAGAGAACTTATTTAAGAACAGTTTAATTAGATGGTAGCATATCTTGGTGGTTTGTGTACCCACGTCATATCTATTACTGATTTATGTGTATCCCTAGTGTGTTTATATCATATGGCAAGACACAAATAATATACGCATAATTATACGTTAATATCAGGCTCTACAATTTGCTCCCCATGTGTAGACACATTTTTGTGAATTTGAAGCCATGATTCGGATTGAGCGAAATGTACCTATGGTTGGATCGTTTAATAATATAGGGAGCAAAGCAAGCCCATATTAAAAGTCACACACACTACAGGAGGAATTTTAGCGCAGATAATTTGTTAATAGTGACTCGAATGTTTATGCATATTAAGTGTAGAATATTTCTAATACGACTAAACTATTATTTGTGGTAAAATAAGCTGATCTTCAATATTCAGATCATTTGAGAAATGTCTTTGTCAACTCCAATAGTCAGCTAATTGGTCGACCTTACACATCCTTGAGAACTTTTTTTTAAAACAAGAAATTTCCGAGAATTGCGCGAGGTATTAAAATTGTAATCGACAAGTATAACAACCGCCACAACAACGTGGGCGATGGTGTGTAAGCACTACTGTGTAGGTACTATAAAATATTCGTTGATAACAGAATCTTTATGCCAGTTTCTGCTTGTATGGCCCATAAAAGTAACGACCGTCTCATACGAAACATTTCTTACAACTTTTTTCATGTTAGCCGCTCTAGGAAGACGTTTCGAATGTCCCATGGCGATAAAATTTCTCCGCTCGTTTATTCGATTAACAAGGTCATTAATGTCTTCGTCCGTGAGGAATGTGTTTCTGTCATATTCCTTGCATGACTCACTAGGACCTGGTATCTAAAAATCAATTACATGGTGTACATTATTATTATGACTTATGTATTTAGAATAAAGTTTGACCATGATAACCAATAAAGTAAGATCGTCGTAGGTAAATCTATTCTTATTAATTGTAAGTATAAGATTTCTCACAAAGCGTTAAAGTTTCATAAAGAATTAATTTTGTAAAAGATACAGCATCCATAGGTAGGTAGGTGTGTCAATGAAATAATGTGTTTTATATAAATATCTATTAGTGATG